>CAUYTI010057181.1:0-24887 GCA_963575145.1 Galago senegalensis | reverse complement strand
CTGGGACCACAGGCACCCGCCACAATGCCTGGCCATTTTTTGGTTGCAGCCATCATTGTTGTTTGGCGGGCCCGGGCTGGGGATTCGAACCCGCCACCTTAGGTGTATGTGGCTGGCACCTTAGCCGCTTGAGCCACAGGCGCCGAGCCACCCTATGAGAATTTAATAGAATTTGGTGGGCTTGAGTGGTACCTGCATGGACGTCCCCTGGTTTATCAGCTTTTCCATATCAAACACTATCTCCTGAAGCTGCTCTGGTTGCACATTGACTCTAAGCTAGCTCTTCTTGTGCATCTAGAGCCTTACAAGCCATAAATGAGAGAAATATGGGCCCACCACAAACCCCTGAATCTTGGATCTTCTGTCCAATAAAACTCCCAGTATTTGGCTGGGCAAGGTGGCTCACACCTGTAATCCTACCACTCTGGGAGGCCAAGGTGGGTGGATTTCTTAAGCTCACAAGTTCAAAACCAACCTGAGCAAAAGTGAGACCCCATTTCTAAAAATAGAAAAACTGAGGCAAGAGGATTGCTCAAACCCTAGTAGGAGGTTGCTGTGAGCTATGACGCCATGGCACTCTACCCAGGATGACAGCTTGAGACTGTCTCAAAAAGAAACTCCCAGTATTTGACCCTTTTTTTTTTGCAGTTTTTGGCCAGGGCTGGGTTTGAACCTGCCACCTCTGGCATATGGGGCCGGCGCCCTACTCTTTTGAGCCACAGGCGCCACCCTCTGACCCTCTTTTTCCTCTTGGATTTGAAGGCATCATTCTTTCTATCTTTCTCTCTTTTTTTTTTTTTTTGAGACAGAGACTCAAGCTGTTGCCCTATGTAGAGTGCTATGGCATCACAGCTTACAGCAACCTCAAACTCTTGCACTTAAGCAGTTCTCTTGCTTCAGCCTCCTGAGTACCTGGGACTACAGGTGCCTGCCACAATGCCTGGCTATCTTTTGTTGCAGTTCAGCTGGGGCAGGTTTGAACCCACCACCCTTAGTATATGGGGACGGTGCCCTATGCACTGAGTCACAGGCACCACCCTCTTAAATTTCCTTTAGCCTGGCTTTTGCTCCCACATGTCCATAGGAAGTGTGCTTGTTGATAACACCAATGAATCCCTCATTGCTATATCCAATGGCCATGTCTCAATTATGAACTTGAACTTACCTGACCTATCAGCCACACTTAATGCCCTTTCCTCAGTAGTTTCAGGACACTACACTCTTTTTTTTTTTTTTTTTGAGACAGAACCTCAAACTATCACCCTAAGTAGAGTACTGTGGCATCACAGCTCACAGCAACCTCCAACTCCTGGGCTCAAACAATTCTCTTGCCTCTGCCTCCCAAGTAGCTGGGACTACAGGCTCCCACCACAACACCTAGCTATTTTTTGGTTGGAGCTGTCGTTGTTGTTTGATGGGCCCGGGCTGGATTTGAACCCACCAGGTCAGGTGTATGTGGCTGGTACCTTACCTGCTTGAGCCACAGGTGCTGAGGAGGATACTACACTCTTTAGATCTTTCTTTAACTTCTTGCATCACCTCTCTGCTTTTTATTTTTTTGTGAGACAGAGTCTCATTAGGTCGCCCTCAGTAGAGTGCTGTAGTATCACAGTTCACAGTAACCTCAAACTCTTGGGCTTAAGCAATTCTCTTGCCTCAGCCTCCTAAGTAGCTGGGACTACAGGTGCCTGGCACGATGCCCGGCTATTTTTTCTTGCAGTTGTCATTGTTGTTTAGCTGGCCCAAGCTGAGTGCATACCTGGCAGTCTTAGTGTATGTGGCGGGCATAATTTTTTTTTGGTTCCCTCTGCATCTTCCTGATCTCCTAATACTGGTGGGGACAGGGCTCTGTCTCTGAATCTCTCTTTTATTTCATTTTATTTTGGTTTATCAGGGCCAGGCAAAGCTCAAACCTGCCGGCCCTGGAGAGCAGGGCTGGTACACTAATCACTGACCTAAGGCAGCCAGCTCTCTCCCCCCCTTTTTTTAATTTTCCAATATTTTATTGGGTAATTTTTTTTTTTTTTTTGGCCAGGGCTGTATTTGAACCTACCACCTCTGGCATATGGGGCTGGGGCCCTACCCTTTTGAGCCACAGGTGCCACCCCCCTTTTTTTTTTTTGGTAGAGACAGAGTCTCACTTTATTGCCCTTGGTAGAGTGCCATGGCATTACACAGGTTACAGCAACCTCCAATTCCTGGGCTTAGGTGATTCTCTTGCCTCAGCCTCACATTATTAGGCAATTTTTTTGTTTGTTTTTCAGTTTTTGTCCAGGGCTGGGTTTGAACTCACCACCTCTGGCATATGGCGCCAGTGCTCTACTCCTTTGAGCCACAGGTGCCGCCCTTATTAGGCAATTTTTTAAACATACAGTACAGTTGAAAGAGTTATACAGTGATCACCCATATATCCATCCCATAAATTTTATAATTTTTTTCTTCTTTACATTTTTTTTCCTTTTTTTTTTTTTATTTGAGACAGAGTCTCACTTTGTTGCCCTTGGTAGAGGGCCATGACATCATAGCCTCAGACTCCTGGGCTCAAGTGATCCTCTTCCCTTAGTCTCCCAAGTAGCTGGAACTACAGGTGCCTTCCTCAACTATTTTTTTTTTAATTTAAACAGAGTCTCACTTTGTCACCCTCAGTAGGGTGCCATGGCATCACAGCTCACAGCAACCTCAAACTCTTGGGCTTAAGCTATTCTCTTGCCTCAGCTTCTCAAGTATCTGGGACTACAGGCGTCTGCCACAATGCCTGGCTATTTTTTGGTTGTAATTGTCACTGTTGCTTAGCAGGCCCGGGTCAGACTTGAGCCTGCCACCCTTGGTGTATGTGGCTGGTGCCCTACTCATTGAGCTATGGGCACCAAGCCAATACCCAGCTATTTTTAAAAATGGGGATTCACTCTTGCTCAGAGCTGGTCTCCAACTCCTGAACTCAGGTGATATACCAGTCTTGCCTCCCAGAGTGCTAGGATTACAGGTATGAGCCACAGTACCTGGCCTTCTCAACCTCTCTCTCTCTCTCTCTTTTTTAAGGCACCATTAACTCCTTTGGTAATTTAAATTTGCTCATGACTGTCAAATTTCATCTCTAGCCTGGGGCCCTCTGAATGCCAGACAGAAACATCTACATGTCTAATTGAAATTTCAAACTTGGCTCGGAGCCTATAGCTCAACCGGCTAAGGCACCAGCCACGTACATCTAAGGTGGTGGGTTTGAACCCCCAGCCCGGGCCCGCCAAACAACAATGACGGCTGCAACCAAAAAATAGCTGGGCGTTGTGGCGGGCACCTGTGGTCCCCGCTACTTGGGAGGCAGAGGCAGGAGACTCGCTAGAGCCCAGGAGTTGGAGGTTGCTGTGAGCTGTAATGCCACGGAACTCTATCAGGGGGACAGCTTGAGGCTCTGTCTCAAAAAAAAAAAAATGCAGCCGTCATTGTTGTTTGGCGGTCCGGGCTGGGGATTTGAACCCGCCATCTTGGCTGGTGCCTTAGCCGGTTGAGCTATAGGCGCCGAGCCGAAAAAAAAAAAAAGAAATTTCAAACTTAACATTTCTTAAACTGGCCTTTGCCCTTTACTAATCTACTTCTCCCCAGTCTCCCCTGACTTCTGATAAAAGTGACTCCTTTTTAGTTGGTAAGGCCAAAAATATTAGCCTAACTCCTCTCTCACTTACCTTATATTCTGTTAACAATTCCTTTAGGTTTTCCCTCAGGTGTCCAGTTGTTTAGATTCTCTGGGCCACATTAAAAAAGAAAAGTTGTCTTGGGGTACACATTAAATATACCAACGCTAAAGTGAGACTCTGTCTCAAAAAAATATATATATACCAACACTAACAAAAGCTGATGAACAAAAAACAAAACCAAAGAGGGCGCCCATAGCTCAGTAGTTAGGCCACATGCTCTGGGTCTGGTAGGTTTGAACCCTGACCCTGGCTTGCTAAACAAACAAACAAAAAAATAGCCGGGTGTTGTGGCAGGTGTAGTCCCAGTTACTAGGGAAACTGAGGCAAGAGAATTGCTTGAGCCCAAGAGTTTCAGGTTGCTGTGAGCTATGATGTCACTGAACTCTACTGAGGGTGACAAAGTGAGACTCACTCTCAATAAAAAAAAAAAAAAAGGTCCAGGCTGGGTGCAGTGGCTTACCCCTATAATCCTAACACTCAGGGAGGGTGAGGTGGGTGGATAGCCTGAGCTTACAAGTTCGAGACCAGCCTGAGCAAGAGTGAGGCTAAAAAAATACCTGGGCGTTTTGGCAGGCACTTGCAGTCCGAGCTGCTTGGAAGCTGAGACAAGTGGATCGCTTGAACCCAAGAGTTTGAGGTTGCTGTGAGCTATGATGCGACAGCACCCTATTGAGGGTGACAAAATGAGACTCTGGCTCCAAAAAAAAAGTCCACACATAATTTTCATGATATCTGCCACCACATATAAGCAAAAAAACTTTATATAAACCACATGCCACCTATGGACCAAATGTTGGACATCCTTGAGGGTATAGAATATATCCAGAATCTGGCCACTTCTCACTTTCTTTTCTATGCCCTGGACAAAGCCAACATCTCTGGCCATGGCCTTTAGCTTCCTCAAGGTTTTGTGTTTCCTCCTTCCTCTCTACAGTCTATTTTCACCCAGGAGTCAGAAGGGAATCTTTTTTGTTTTTTGTTTTTTTTTTTGAGACAGAGCCTCAAGCTGTGCCCTTGGGTAGAGTGCTGTGGCATCACAACTCACAGCAACCTCCAACTCCTGGGCTCAAGCAAGTCTCCTGCCTCAGTCTCCCAAGTAACTGGGGCCACAGGTGCCCACCACAATGCCTGGCTATTTTTTGGTTGCAGCTGTCGTCGTTTGATGGGCCCAGGCTGGATTCAAACCCGCCACCTTAGGTGTATGTGGCTGGTGACTTAGCCACTTGAGCCACAGGCACTGAGCAGTATTAACATATTATTATATTATTACTTAGTTCCCACTCTTGAGAAGCTGGAGTGGAAGGACAGGAAATCACGTTGCTAGTTACAAAACGTCCCATAAAAGAGGCTCATTCAAGTCACAGCAGAGCCTTGAAGGCAGGTGGGTGGGTACAGAGAAGAATACCGAGGAAAGAACTGGTAAACGGCAGTCAAACTGCAGAGGGCGTTCTAATTAAAGCCAAATCCGAGACTCCCTGTTTCATAAATTTATTTTGCGTACTGTGCTTAATGCAAATGCAGACGTCCTGTCACTGGCAGACTGAATGCACAGTATTTACTGAGCACCTGCTATGTGCCAGGCACTGCCTCAGGGCTCTGTAGGGCTTTCTCATGTCCTGGGTATCATTTACCGCCCACAACACGCAGAGGTGTTGACACGTCCGTTGGTTTTGATTAGAGCTTAGTGATTTTCTACATTTGAGTAGGCAGGAGACGGTGGCCTCCCTGCAATGATCTGAAGCCCCGGGGGCTCCCAAGTCTGCGTCTGTGCCATGGACATTCAAATCTGTATTTGTGCAACACCACGAGTCACAGAATAAAAACAGTAACTTAATACAGTGTCAATTTACCTTTACAAAAGTAAGAAAGCAAGGTTCCTGGCCCTTCCCCCGCCTTTTTTTAGAGACAGAGTCTCACTTTGTCACCCTCGGTAGAGTGCTGTGGCATCATAGCTCACAGGAACCTCCAGCTCTTGGGCTTTGGCAATTCTCTTGCCTCAGCCTTCCGAGTAGCTGTGACTACAGGTGCCCACCACAACACCTGGCTATTTTTTGTTGCAGTTTGGCCGGGGCTGGGTTTGAACCCACCACCCTCTGTATATGGGGCTGGCACCCTCCTCACTAAACCACAGGTGCCACCCTCATAGGCCCTTTTTTCGTGGCTTCTAGCACTCATCTTTCTCCTATGCTGGAGCTGTGTTAGGAGTTTCAGGATTTGAAACTCACTTTTCTTCCAATCCTGAGCTGCTCTTGCCCCCGATCCCAGCAGAAGTCGCCAGTACCAGCGAGTAACAAGCCCAATGTTCCTGACAGAAACCTGAGGCTCACCTTCTCTGTCTCTGCGTCTCCTCCAGCCCCTAGTCTAGTGGCTCTTCCTTCTGCGTCTTTCCTGCCCAGGCCCTCCTGCCCCTGGCCTGGGAGACCACATTCTCTGCTCTCTCTCTAGCAGCATCTCCTGTCCCCACCAGGTGCCCGCTAGCCCCACCCCGCTTAGACAGCCTTCTACTGGATCACTTGTCCAATCCTTTGACTTTTGGACCTGATTTTCCTGATTCTAGGGATATCTTAAGGCTCATCTTCAAACACATAATTCCCATATGCTTACATTTTCTCCAACCCATTTGCAAGACAAATAATAAAATTATTATCTGTTTCCTGTTTTCTCCTCTGGATTTCCACCAAATTCCAAAGACTCATGGCTAAGACATAATGAAAGGCTGGAGGACACCTACATTTGGTTGCCTTCAAATCAGCGGTCCCTTCCTCTGCAGGAGTCAGTGCCCCCAGCTCCCTGCCCTGGGCTGTGTAGGCAGTGAGCACCACCCACAGAGAGCATTTATCCTGTTGGGGAGATGAACCTCACAGTGTGTCTGCCAGACCAGGTAACGTCCATACAGGTTTTGTGCTTTCCTTTAGAAACACGCTAGTCTTCAGTCAAGAATAATCAGCTCCTGAGTTTTCGTGACAATCCTGAATGTGCTTTATCAAATTTAATACCGCTTGTTAACAAAAATAATCGTGAACAAAAAGTAAATTATTTTAATATGATAAAATGACAATATGGAGCCTGGTCAAGATAGTAAAAATTCTATCCTATTTGACTAACGTACATAAAGCCCTAGATCTCCCTCAGGTTACCTCTGAAGTACATTTGGAGCTTAAAAATAAACAAGGGAGAAGGCTCAGTTACTGGCATTAGATCTTCCCAGTTGGGAAAGGATTTACGCAACTTAAATTATTGTTCCCGATACATCAATATATCAATGCTTATTGAAACAAAAAGCCTAGGAAATGTGAGGAAACAGTACGATGAGAACTACTTAGCCCTGAATGCACTTTGTGTTGGGGAATAATTTACCTTTGTTTCCAAATCTGTGACATTTCTGGGGATGGAACCTCACCACAGCCTTAGCTGCAACAGCATTCTGAGAAATGAGCTGACCGGTCCAGGGGAGAACATTATCATTATTACTGTTTTTTTTTTTAATTAAAGTTTTAGTCTAGTTGCAGAGATTTAGTCTAGTGTTCATAGATTAAAAAAAAAAACCAAACAACTCTTTAACACCAGGGATTGGATAAAAGTTCAAATTATTTTTTAGTCTAAAAAAGTCACAAAATGATTATTTTTGTCATCTCCCTTTATTAAATACTCAATGTGGATATTCGCCAGCACACTGTCTTTCCACACTTTGAAAAAAAGCACTTTTTAAAAAGTAGCATTTGTTTCTTACTCAAAGTTTTAAAAGGTAGGGCCAAATCCAATCCCATATGGGCCCTTGAGAGTTCTCAGCAGGGCTCCCATCCCGGGCAACCTGCTAATAATAGATCACTCATTCCTGTTTATTTTAAGACCTCTCCAAACGAGTTGGGGTTCACGACATAAATGCATTTAGATAAAGGTATCATAAACAGGGTATGCTAATGCAAACCTAGCCCTTTATTAAAGGAATTCATTTATGGTCCCATGAATGTAAAACAGCAAGTCATATGGTTATCTCAGATGTCATCCAACATCCCGGACTGCAATAATGTTCTAGCTATAGGATTAAAATAGAAAAACCTTTGCAGAGCGTTAACCTATCATTACACAGAGTAAATGGCATGGCACTGCCACCTAATTAGCAGTGTGGCTTGCATCTATTAAATAGAATTAGCACGACTGCTCCTTTTTTATTATTAGTTTGTGTTTCCAGAAAGGTATGACCTTATCCGCATGGGTCTGTTCATTTATGCCCATCTACAAAGGATTTAATTATATTCTTTTAGTTTTCCACACTAAAGGAAATTGAAAACTGCCACTTCAAAATTAAAAATGTAAAAGAAATTAGTGAGCATATTACTTAGGCCACCACCCTTTTTTCAGGGATAAAGAATGGAAATATGTTCAAATAAATAAGGCATACTATTTTCAGAAAAGTAAATTCTAGGCAAAGAGATTATTCCTAGTCATCTTTTTTTTTCCTTTCTCTTTCCCACATGTATTCTGCAAGTCTCTCTAGTTGTCCAGGATGGAGCTAGACAAAGGGAAGATGTATCACTACTAGAAAACTCCTGAAAATTTTATTACATTATAGTCAGCAGCCAAAAAATATCCACTTACATCTGAGGAAGGTGATTCCAGAACAATGCCAAATCCTAGAACCTGGCCGTCCTGCGTGGAGGTGTGCTCGGCGGCCTGGACACCGGCCTGCTCAGAGGCCACAGCTGTCTTCTTCTCCATCTCCGACATGCTGGGCTTCTGCTTCACAGTAAGAGGTTCGACAGACTTTGGAGGAACTTTTTTCTTTTTATTTCTCTTGCGTGAGACAGAAGTTCGCTGGGAGCACATAAGGGAAATTGGGGGTTGTTGTCTGTTTTGAGTTCCAACTGTGAACAATAAACAAAAATAGGGTACAGGGACAGGCACTTGTGTCTAAGTCAGGGAAACGTGTCCCCGGTCTACAAACCGAAGCTGCAATGAGGCTCACTCAAGGATGGAGCACGCCAAGCAAAGCCCATCTCTGGGTGGGCTTAAAGGCTGTGGAACGCAGCCCCCAGAGCAATTCCAAGTCCTAACAGCAGAAAAACACCCAGCAGAAAGCCTTGGGGCAAACGCTGGTGAACTGGCCCAGCATACTGCTGCCGCTGGGTCCAATGGAAGGAAAGGATTTCGAGCTATAACTTTATAAATCACACAACATTTTAAAGAAATGAGAACTTGGGAACTTAAATTTAGTTCCAAGCATTCTGGTAAGCCCATGGCAGGAATATTCTATCACTGGGATTTAATCTGGCCACTTGCTAACAATTTACCAGTGCAAAGACTGGCAAAGATGAGACAGTGATGATTATTTGGCCAAGACTGACCAGAAAAAGCAGCATGGAAGGATTTTCTGACAGGGACCAGAGAGCACGTGGGAAAGGCCTGTCAGTCAGTTGGGCCCAGTCACCCCTTCTTCACCAATAATTCCGCACATCCACGACCTGCACATGGTTTCCGGTCAGCCTACTTCTCTAGACCTCAGTTGAAAAAAACAAGCAACAGAGCTCTGTGCAAGTTGAGCAAATCAGTACAACCTAGAAACAGTCTGAGTTCCAAAGATGAAAAGCACAGCACAAGCACCCAAACTGAACTGTACTAAAGCAGCCCCGGAGGGTGAATACCATTTTCACAGGGGCACTCCGCGAAGTGAGGTCTGTGAGCATTTAACAGAGCTCTGATGGAAAGCTAAGCAGGAGAAACAGCACCATTATTTAAATCCTCAGCTTCCTAACCTTGACCACAGCATATACCCTGCTCTTTCACAGCCAGGAACCTATAAGGATAAGCCAAGTGAAAACTCGAGGTCCTTAAATACACATGAACAGGAATCATCTTCACTTATTTCCTATCGGTCTGAAAATAAAGATGATTTACACTTTGATCCTGTTATTTCTGTCTCCACGCTAGAAAGAAATTCCCAAGTATCAGAAACAAACCAGCTGTACTATGTGAGAGCACAGAAAAGTTTTTAAAGCAGTGGCGGGTCTGGGTCCCTGGTTCTTGACCTTGGCTGCACATCAGACTCACCCTGGAGCCCCACTGGGTGAGGTGAATCAGCATCCCCAGGGTGCGGCCTGGGCACTGGTGCTGTGCAGCCAGAGTTGAGAACTTGCCTCTGTGTCCCCAGAGTCAAAGGGACGACGGGGCAGCAATCGTGATGATCTAGGCCACAGACCTCTCTAAGCCTTGTGATTTTAAATTAAATTGAAAATGTTTTTGGCTTCAAGAACTGAGAGACTATCTTAAGTTTGTCTTCTCCTCTTGTGAATCTAGACATGGCCCGAGCCTCTGGCATCCAGATCTTAACGCTAGATCTTATTTCTTGCCTTCTTAAGAGAAAGGTGAAGTGTTCTAAATGTAATTTAAATCTAAGTCTTTGGGCAATAAACCTTAAGTAAATCTCCCCACACGACACAAATTTTTAAGTTTAAGAAAATTAAAGAACAATTTATTCAGTTTATCCTCCGTGCTGGCCCACAGCTTTGGAATCATTTACCTCCCTAATCTGCAAAGGTTCAGGAAAGGAAACATGGTGACAAAGTGGCATTTACTTAATAGATTCTAAAAAGGCTTCAGTCAAGGATTTAAATGGTTGCAATTCCTAGTTTGCCATTTCAATAGTAAGGAGCTTAAGTGACAAAATAAATCATTACAATTTTATATGCATATTTCCTTAAGTGCTAACAAATTCTTCCTCTGAGAAAAGAATCCATACATAATAAAGTAACCTTTTTGAGCTCCTTATTTAGGAGATGTTAACCTTTGCCAGGTTATAACAACACAGATTATCCTGGCAGAACAAGGTGAGTCCAATGCTTACTGACCTGAGCAAAACACTTATTGTTTCCTTGGGATAAAACCAAATTCCATCCTTATAAAGCTACTGCTTTTCAGAAAGTGGCTCACCTTACTTCAATATGATCTTGGATGACTGATACATATAAGTATCAAGCTTTCTATATTAAAACCACATCACCGAATATTAAAATTTTCCTAGAATTAACTATGTAGTGCCCAGAACAGTTCTAAATGGTGACTGTCCTTAATTCCGTCACAGTGGACAGCTGGGAAAGCCAGTCCAGACAACGAACGTGCTGTCCATTCTCCTGCCTTATGCTAAGATCAAGTAGCACTTTCTCCTGACAACACGGAAGGTTTAATGAAATGATTTATTATTTCTTGTACTTGTGACCAAAAACTGTTTCTCCCCCAATTGTGAAGACTGGGAAACACAGCTGCCAGCTTCCCCCTTCTATGGCGTGTTCCAAGGTCTTCAGTCGACACTGATGAGATAAAGCCCCGCAACGTCCACGCACTCTTACGACCTTGGGAGGTAGATATTAACCCTCCACTACAGATGAGAAACCGGAGCCTCCGAGAAGTCCCATGGCTGGAAGACGGGGCTCCGAGTGTCCAATCCCAAACCACAAACTCACTGCTCTCCTGTTCAACATGCCTACGGGCCTCCCAGTAGTGAGAACAAAGAGGGGGCATGGGAAAAAGAGGACAGGATGGGAGAGGAAAGCTGGGAGAGGAAAGCTGGGAGCAGGGCCTGGGGCTCAGAGCTCACTCAGCTTTCTTGTCTGCTTAGGCCTCCGAACACCTTCAGCCCCGAAGGGTGGGGCTTCCTAACGACTTCTCCACACACAATGGCTCCAAAATCTAATCAACCAACCTTTGTGCAGCACCGGGAGGTCACGGGGTGCAGCAAACTGAGCACGTGTGTAAGCGTAGGGTTGTATTACTAGCAATCAAACTTTTGTTTGACTTGCTAAAGGAAAAGGGGGCTGCAGAGAAAGCTAAGAAAATGGATATTTGAAGAGCACAGCAAAATGGCAAGGTGGGAAGATCGCTAAAGAAAAGCACGACCAGCATCTCGACTGAAGATGTCAGGTGCGCATTAAAAACCAAAGGGCGCATTCTGAGGCCTGGGCCCCGTACCTGCTTGAATTTGCATTAATTTCCTCATGGTCTTGAGCTCTTGGAGAATGGCCTGCAACGTTGACTGGCAGTTACAAGTACAGCAGTTCGATCCAACTGATGAATTCACCACTGGAAGTTCTCCTGAGCATGAAAGAAAAGAATGACATACTCCGAACAGCCAAAAAAAATAGTGAAAGAGGAGGGGGAAAAAAATATCTTGACAGGATTTTGAAGCATGTGCAATTGTTATGAAGTTGTGCCTAAGGAAAATGTACCCAGTAATTTTCACAACCTCAATTTGGGGGTCTGACTTTATCTAATTATCTGGCTTGTATGCTGCGCGGCGTGGCCAAGGCAGAGCCTGCGTGAGCACGCGCTCACAATGTGCCCGCACGGCAGGCCTCCCCACCGTCACACCATTCATCTCAGATTACAATACCAGAAACACTCACTCTCAACACGCTCCTGCTAGCAGGCACAAAAAACTAGCTCTGAGAACAGACTTACAAAAAATATTGCTCGCTGTGTATACGGTTAAGTGTCTAACTATTAGAAAATAGTTTTTATAGTAAGCGTGATGTTTCAAAAGTGAAGAACTGTGAACACATGAAAACTTTCAGAATACAGTCTGGGTGCAGTGAGGCGGGGTGCGGAGGCACAGAGGAGGCCGCTATGGGAGGATGGATTTAACTTGCTGCCCGAGAGGAGGCTGGTGGGCTGGCTTTTCTCGACTGTACTAAGAGAAATCCTACATCTTTTCTCCATCCCCACTTCTTACATTTCCCTCACCGTGGCCTCTTTTTCACTGTTTAAATGTAATAAAATGATCCTATTCTGTCTCCCTTATATGTACACAAACTCTTCCTATTGTTCTTAGAATAAAATGGGACATGTGGCAACTTGCTTTCGCACTGGGATCCCTTCCCTCCGGCCCTGGAAGGTGTCATGTCAGAGAAGCTACCACTGAGGTTTGCTCATACGGGGGGCAAGGTAAGTTCAGCAGTTCAGTTCCAATTACATGCTTTGTTACGCATTAAATATTACTTCAGTCCTATAATGTGCATTATTTGGGATTGCTACAGAAAAATTCACAACCATGTGATCCACAACCACCAAGTACTTAAAGATTACCTACTGCCTGGAGTAGTACAATTGTTTACATTCAAAATTGTTGCAAACTGGGACGTTACAACTTTAAAATTGCCAAAAGTTCCAGTGAAATACCAGAGTAGTGGTGGTTACATCTGATGCATTTTTACTGGAAATATACTGAGCAGTATCTATTTGGGGGGAATTTATGTTTGTAACTTTTATTAACATTAATAACATTTCCCCAAGTAAATGTACCATCCTTGCTACTGTATCCTGGAAAACAGAACACTGTTTATCCAACTTACTGAAGTGGGGCTTACTAATCTTACCCATACCTACGGGTATCAATTGTTTCTCTTATTATCTCTTCCTTGGTAGCAGAGTTAGAAGGGCTTTAACCTTAGTCACCGTCCTAAGTACCATCTTTATCACTTTTAGAGGGCAAAACCAACCCTTTTCAGCTCGTTATAAATCATTTTCTAATTTTAAAGGGGATGACTTTTTATTTTTATAGAGGAGTCTTTAAAGAGCCATCTCCCTCTGACCTGGAAGCCAGCCAGCACAGGAACTCGATACCGGCTTATGTAATATTGAGAGAAAGAATAGACACCCAGGCATCTCTGGAGTCCCTCACTCTCTCACAGCTGTCTTAGGGTGGCTGTTCATGTCTCTGAAATGGTTACTGCAACTTGTGGGTTTAAAAAAAAATCTAAACAGTTCTATGTTTCTTGAAGGATATCGTGAAATGGAAGTGAAAAAAATCCTTAACTTTTCAAGGAAACCAAAAATGCCTTCCTAGGTTTTCTCGTTCTCTTTGTGAGAGTTTCAGATCTGTTCATCTACATGTAATGTACAGAACAAATAACATCCAGCGTCACTGGATGGAAAACTAATATGACCGGAAGAAGCATCAAAGCTTTGGGAAAAAAGAATTGAATTTGATTTGTTTTTGTTCATTTGATGTTTTCCTTGACAAATTAGGAAATTTAAATGAAAGAGACTTTAAAGAAATAGTTTTCATTGCAAATGAAGCAAGTTATAAAATGGGGATCATTTGTTCAGTACTAGAACAGGCGGCTGAAGCCGGGGTGTGGGGGTCTGGGATACAGGGTTACCAGCCCTCCCTTTACCTGGGACTCTGGTGATAACAAGAAAAGCCAAGGAGCAAGCAAGAGGACGTATTAACAACGCACCGTCTGACCAGGAAGCTGCCTTCAGTGACAACAGGCAGCCCTAATGTTCAGCCTCTAGTGATGGTAACATCTGTATTCAGGCAAATGACAGCTTCAAGTTCTTTTTCTTCTTCTTTTTTTCTTTTTGTAGAGACAGAGTCTCATTTTATTGCCCTCGGTAGAGTGCCGTGGCGTCACAGCTCACAGCAATTCTATTGCCTCAGCCTCCTGAGTAGCTGGGACTCAATGCCTGCCACAACACCCAGCCATTTTTTTGCTGCAGTTTGGCCGGGGCTGGGTTTGAACCCGCCGCCCTTGTATATGGGGTCGGCGCCCTACTCACTGAGACACAGGTGCCGCCAGACAGCTTCAACTTCTTAAAGAGTTGAAATCTCTACTAGGAAATCTTCATTATAACACTGAAAGCTCCCCCAGTCTTTCCCGATTCTCCATTCTATTCTTTTTTTTAATACTCTTCAACTTTTTCATTTATGTCTTCCCTGCCTTTTAAAAGAAGGTGAATAAGGGAGAGTTTAGGCTGGGCGTGGTGGCTCACACCTATAATCCCAGTATGTTGGAAGTCTGAGGCGGGAGGATCACTTGAGGCCAGGAATTCAAGACCAGCCTGGGCAATATAGCAAGACCCCACATATCTATAAAAAATAAAAAAGTTAGCTGGGTGTGGCTGTGTGCACCTATAGTCCCAGGAGGGATCTGAGGCAGGAGGATCATTTGAGCCTAGGAAGTGGAGGCTACAGTGAGCTGTGATCACTGCATCCAGTTTGGGTGACAGAATGAGACCCTGTCTCACAACCACACACACAAGTAGGGAAGGGTTTAATAAATTGAACTCAAAGAACATATTGAATATTTAGAAATGAAACATGCCAGTACAACCCCCCACAAGGGCATCTGACTGTCTGATGATGATCCTACCATTGGAGCTTGCAGAGGGGTGGGGCTGGCTCTGGAAGGTTCTAGAACGGGTGCCGTACTGCCCTGAGAACTGCCCGCTTTGGGGCGGTAGCTCGTTCCATGCACCACGTGTGGACGGGTGGAGGCTCGGGGGCGTCTCAGCGGACGAGTTCAGACGTGGAGGCCAGACCAAGTCCACGTCCTGGGGCTCTTCTTTTAGCTTCTCTCCTTCTTTGCCAACTCGCTGGTATATCCTCCCAGCACTGTCATTCAGCAATCTTCTCATTCCTGTAATTTGTTTTTTAATTTCCATGCTTTCATCTCCTAATGGAAACAGAGCCAAAGTTAGCACTGTAAAATTAGCAAAAGAGAAAAATAGTCGCCTACTTTCAAAAAAGAAAAAAGAAAGAAAAAATCCACCCTTCTCTGGAAATGGGAAAGATTACTGATTTTATAAACTTAAATAGTCCATAAAAGCAAAGTAGGAAAACCGGCTATGGTGTGAAGAAACCAATTCCCTGGTGCATGTTGGGAAGAAGCCAACCCTTTTCCTGGTGCATGCCATCTTAATCTTGTTCTGGTCACTTCTCCGATCACAAAAGAAGTTTCTTCAGTGTGTGTCGGCAGGGGTACACTTACAATTCCCTCTTTAGAAGCAACTTCTAAGTGAGGATGTCATAAGAAAACAGGCTGAGACGGAGGACCCAGGAGGGGCCTGGGAGGCTGAACTCCTCTGCTCTGACCTGCCACAGCCACCCCTTGTCATGGAAACCCTGCCTGGACTTGTCTGCTGGCTTCAGCAGGCAGAGGAAGATGAGCAAGAAGGCACGAGATTCCCTGGGATTCAGGGCTTTTTGAGAATGGGCTGGGTGGCATACCAGCAGGGTGGCACATTGCTCTATCACCTTCAGAGAGAATGGCCTAGGGGACAGAGATGTACCCAAGTGTCAGTGTGGCAAGAAGAAGGGCTTTGTCTTCCCAGTGCTCTGACTTAATCACGTCAGCCCAGTGATGTCAAGAGGTCCCTGCCCACTCCAGGTGACTGGCCGCAGGAGCACCAGACAAGCAGAACTGCAACCTCCCCTTTGCCCTTCTCCCAGGCCAAACCCACCGCACCTCCTTCCCGGCACAACTACTCAACCAAGGGTGAGAGGTGAGAGGCCACTCTGAACCCCACCTCGCCTGCACTGACTTCTTTCTTTAAAATTCTCTTTCCTTCAGTGTAAGGAAGGAAAAACCAAGCATTTCTCTACTGCATTGGGGGTACGTAAATATTACTTAAAGATGAAAAACTGTACAGATATAAAATGCTTTCTATTAATGAAAAATATTACTTAAAGGTGACTACGAAATTACATAGTGCAGGAATATAAACACACTTACGCAGTCACTCTACTAAATGCCTAAAATTTAGATGATGAGAAAAAGAGAAGGCCACAGAACGTATCTATTAGGAAGAATAGCCTCTGAAAATAAATACAGCACATTTAACATAATGATGTTTTAAGGCACTCTGATCATATGACCCAGATTTCTGTACAGAACTGGTAACTGCACAATAACCTAGGTATTTTGTGTGGTCTACTTAGGTATTTAGCTTATTAATTACGTACACATTACAATACTAAGCAGAAAAATTTATATACTACTTTAAAATAAGTATCTTCAAATTTAAAAAATGGTAATAAAAATATTAATTCAGTCTTTAATATTGAACATGGGTGAACATCTATGGCGCATCTTACAAGGGTACATGTGACATTTACTAGGTGTAGAATGTAAATGCCTTAACACAGTAACTAAGAAAATGCTGTGAAGGCTATGTTAACCAGTTTGATGAAAACATTTCAAATTATATATAAAACCAGCACATTGTACTCCATGATTGCATTAATGTACACAGCTACGATTTAATAAAAAAAGGTAATAAAAATATTAATTCGGTCTTTAATATTGAACATGGGTAAACACAGAGATTAACACAGATTTCTAAATTTATATTTCGATGTGTTGGCATATGCTTGAGAGAAATATTTTTATTTGCAACAAAACTATTTCTACTTTAAGCCCCTGTGAAAATTACAATATAGAAACAATAAATCATGTCCTAGATTTCACGAGAATGAATGACCAGGTGTGATTCAGATAACCCAGAGTCAGCAAAACCTGCAACTTCCTCAAGGTGTGTCTGAACGGGTGTGTCTGGAAGGGCTCCCAGAGGAACTGAGAAGGATAAATCCACAGGCAAACGTGGTGTTAATTTCAGCATCCAGACAGGTACAATCTGGCTAGTTAACAGCATGTTTTGGGCCAGAGGAAGTGTCCTTCCTGTGCCATTTCCACCCTCTACCCTCTTGATGAGGCTGGTCACCCCTGCATCTGAGGCTGCAGGCAGACTGGTCTCTGCTGGCTCTGACTGGTGGCTGCCTTCCACCTCCCACCTCCGGTGTGGCTCCCTGCGAAGAGCCACCACAGCCCAGCCCAGTGGAAGCGGGCAGCCACCTGGCTCTGGAGTCAGCGCCTACTGGGTTCTCCACCTAAGCCTGGCACATTCCAGAGAAAGGCATGTCAGAGGTTCCACTTCTGCTCCACAGATAGGACTGTATGATAAAGTGCTATCATAGGGAAAGGAAAGAGTCACGAGAAATCTGGAACCTTCTAAGGGCAAATTTGCTTATGACCTTGGCTTCAGAGGAAAGGGAAGGGGTGACCCATTCTCTACAGAAATAGGGTTCCCTAAGGAAACCTGTACATTTTCCTAATTTATTTCGAAGTCTATCTTATGTCTTCACGTATGCTCAACTTCAAGAGGCTCAGTTTTTTTAGGAAAAACTGATAAACTTTAACAAAATGGGTCCATGCCATGCAGCTGGCTTCTTGGTAAAATAACCGTAACCTAAATCCTTTAGAGAGTTCAATGGCTATACTTGTTGGACAAAGTCTCAAAAGGAGCGGGGGCTGAATTCTGCCTCTCACTAAATTTTAAGGTTCTACTAGATCCCTGTCCTTTACATACAAATGTGTATGACACCTGGCCTTGCGGGCAGCACAGGAGTCACCGCTTATTGTCTCCTTCCACTTGGCCAGGTGAGCAGGAGACACCACACAAACAGGACTGTGTTAACTGGGTTAAAGGAGACGATGTCTCGCTCATACACAGAGTGGGGAGTGCTGCAACTTACGCAGCATTGCTATTCCCGAAGCCACATTCCACCTGCCCCACACCTATGTGGGGTCCCCCAGTGTGCCTATGCACACCTGTGAGGTCTGTAAGTATTCAAAACCCTAACCTCCTTCACAATATGGTGTGTCATCAGAGTCCCCAGTCCGACCCGACTGCAAGGCCACCCCACAGGGTCCCCTGCCTGGGCTCTTTTGTCCAGGCCTCTAGGGCTGCGGAGGACAGTCGCTGGAGAGTTTCATTCCCAACAGGGAGGCTGCAGGCAGACATGGCAAGTCCACTGAGCCTTCTCACTATGGAAACTCGGGAAGAACAGTCACCATGTCCGAGCCTACAAATGAACCAGTGCCGACATGCAGCAGGCATTCCATAATCCTTTTTAAGTAATTGAAAGAAATGGCTTATCAAAAACCAAACGAAATCCAGTACAATTAAACGCAACACTAAACAACATAATAGCAAAGAGTGAAAAGGCCCCAGAAATAAACTATTTTACAAACATCAAGCGCTTCGTAAGCCTCAGAGATACAAAGATCAATGGGTACAAACTGAAGGTCCCCCCACAAAATCTCTCAACATCTTTTTACCAAATCCCTTTATATTGATGTTGCTCCCCCAAATGGTCCTGACCTCCCCAGCTATTAACCTCTTCTGTGTGCTCTGGTCTCCAGCCCTCCCTTTTGCGGATGGCTCTCTCTGCTTCCCACCTAGAGCAGACACTGGCTCCTCCCTGAGCACCCGAAAGAGCTGCAGGGTTGTCCATTTTTCATTCCCACACAGGTGGGGAAGGAGGCGTTGTCTTTCTTCTGGCTCCCCAAACATCGCTCTCTGGCCACCAAAGGCAGCTCACAGAACAGCACCAGCCCCCCCATCCCGAGCAGCAGCTCCGTATGCAGGAGTTCGGGGCTCACACGGGACGTGGCAGGTGATGGAGCTGAAGGCCTCACACGTGAGAAGGAAGAAGAGTTTATACTGGAAACAGGGTTATTACGCCGGGAGATTTTAAATTCATGATCTCTTTTAAATGAAAACAACTTTGGCATAATGATGGTGAAACTGGTTTGGGGTGAGAAACCGGACAGAGCAGTGCTGTGGAAGGCTCTGTGAATGGTGCCAAGTCCATGCCAGCACGTAGGAGTGGCAGAGGAGAGAGATGATGGACAGAGATGGGGAGAAGTTAAATCTATGGGCTGGGTGATTAACCCCATGTGGGGCCTCTGGCCTGACTGACTGTGTGGACCCTAATACAGGTCAGAGAACTGGAGAAGGACGGCTGTAGGGGAGTCGACACGCGGTGAGTCTAAGTAAAGAAAATGTAGACTATTGGCAGGCGATGGGGATACAGCTGTGGGCACAGGAGGCCGACGACATGGCTGTGCTCCCCACCACCACTGGAGGATGTCCGTAAGCAGGCTGGCCCTCTGCATAGAGCGAGCCCTAGAGTATCCCTGGTGATTTAGGGGGGAGAGGACGCCTTACAGGGAGGTCCTAGGTCTCCTGTTAATCTAGCTGGTAGAGAACCAGTGACAGTCACACAAACACTAAAGGAGATATGACTTCACTTGTTTCCAAGCTGGCAAAGTGAGTCAAACCTGTCCCTTGGTCGGAACCCATTCCACCCTCTCCCGACTCAGTCTCAAACCTGTCGCCCAGAGGTGCCATGCAGGACGACTGACCTCAGCAGAATCTTAGAGTGGGTCCAGCCTCCTACACTTAGTTTGGTCAGGCTCTTACTACACTATCGTGTCCAGTTTTATTCTATTTTAAAGAGGGCTTTGAGAAACTCGAGTAAATAACGAAAAAGCTACTGAGTGAATTATCTTCAAAGATACCCTGGGGTATCATGAGGACACTGCTCTTTATTAACAAGCTAGACGGACTGAAAGTGCAGCGTCCAGGCTGAAGGTCAGAGGCCTTGAGGGGCCGGCCCTCCCGCGGGTGAACGCAAGGACAGGACAGACCTGTGTGCGGACAGGTGGCGTCACCAAGCCTTCTCTGAGGGGCCAGAAAGTTCTGGAACTGGAGAGTGGTAATGCTTGCACCATTGAATGTACTTGAAGAAAAATAGAGACTGCTTTATAAATCCTTGTGCTTTTTAGGCAACGGCATGTTAAAATAAGTAGGAAAAAGTTGAGTTTATCTGTGAGAAAGAACAAGATGACCAGGCTTATACTATATGGTCCAAAATATTTCCCCTTCAAAACCCATGAGGTTGTCCTGGAGCCATAGTGCAGGGACAGAGTGATGGCATGTGGGGTGAGGGCGGCAGGAGGGAGCAGTGTGGGCTTCAGGCTGCGGTGCAGGCTTCCCGGCCACAGCCTGAGCAGGTGAGCTCGAGGGGAAGAAATCTGACCTGGACCCTGCTCCCAGAACACCTGGTGCTGGCACCTCAGTCCAGCCCCGTATTAGCATGCAGGTGCCATCAGGGTCCCAATGGCAGCCTGTGGGGACAATAGGCACATCCACCAGGGACACATAAGGCTGGGATCCCAGCTCAGCAGCAGTCTGTGGGACAGCAGGATGACCTTCCAAGTGAGTCCTTTTTTCACATGCAATCTAAAGTGGAACCCCCTCAAAATAAAGAAGAGCTCTACTGAGGATTGTGCCAGAACCCAGATTCCTGAAGAAGTCATGGGGGGGACAATTAAGAGCCCCAAGATCTTCCCAAGGCACAGTCTGATGTCACTGTGAAGGAGAGAGGCAGAGGATGGCTACAGAGTCATTGAGGCCAAATGACTGGTTGAGCCAAATACTATGAGGAGCCTCTGGATGGCATGTGTCCCCACATCTGAGCTGTGAACTGAGAACTATGCAGTGTGACCTACGTGTGGCACTCAAAATCTAAAGGACGAAGTCCTTCAAAGCCAGCTAGATACTATCAGACTCCATTTAATAAATATTTATTGTAGGGTGGTGCCTGTGGCTCAAAGGAGTAGGGCACCGGCCCTGTATACTGGAGGTGCCAGGTTCAAACCTGGCCCTGGCCAAAAACTGGCCCCCCCCCAAAAAAAATAATAAAATAAATATTGTTCTACTACTAAATATGAGAGATTAACAGCCAGTCTCTTGGCTTCAGGAATCTACGGCCTGGCCTGGGAGACAGAGGGACGTACCACTAACTCTGAGAGGACAATGGCCCACTCTGACAAAGGGGCAGGTGTGCCTGGGACGGGGCAGCCACAGACAGGACGGGTGCTGGAGGGAATGCTATGGACCCAGGCCGGAAAATAGGGCTTGAAGAGAAAGGACAAAAAAGGGCTCGAGTCGGGTGTAAGAACCAAAAGGAGCAAAGAAACACTAGGATGTGACTCAAGAACAGCTGTCACGGCGGGGGGGGGGGGGGGCTGCTTCCCAGACTTCTCCCTCAGGGAACACTGACCGCCAAAGGAGAGCAGCCCCCTGTGAGAAGCCAGGCCAGTCCTAGGAGGGGAAGAAGGAACAAGCCGTTTTCTTTATGCTTTATATCTTTATGCTTTATCTTAAAAGTACATGTAAATATTAACCTACACTCTCCTTGCGTCTGTGTTTGATTTTAAAACAGTTATCCACCCACCGCGATGTGTAGCTCCCTCCGGCCCCTGGGACAACAACGCCAGGCTCTCCCAGCTCCACAGCTGCCCGCTGGAAAAGCGCAGGCCAGCAGGAGGGGGACGGGGCTGGGGCCCTAAGTCAGGCTTTTACATGACTCCAGCCACACTTCCTAGGAACACACTTACAGCAGCTGGGATTCACCAGCTCTTAGAAATGGTGTGACAAGCGTCTCAGGAGCGAAGGGGAGGAAGAGACTATTCCAGACTGGGAGGCCTCTAGCCGGAGTCCTGTAGACGGTGAGATGTGAGAGGTGTAGGTGTCCCCACGGGCACTCTGGGGGGAGCAAAGAGAAAACAACCTCCCACAGAGCCTGTGAGCAGAGCAAGGCACGGAGGGCGACGGCAGATACATGGACTTAGCTGGAGCCGAGGTGAAGGGGGCGAAGTGAGACACGGAAGGATCTGGATGCCTGACTTCATCCTGAAAGTGACAGGAAATCAGCGCGGGTTTCCCTAACAGTGTGACATGGCACAGTTACAACTACCCGATACAGAGAGTCTCTCTGCTTACCTCTCCCCAAATGCTCTTGCAGCAGAGAAAACCAAGTTTTATTTTATAGTAAGTACAGCACGCCCTCCCCGTCCCTCTGATGAGTAAGGGCATCCATCATTAAATGACTAGGTGTGAAACCCCCACTTCACGTCATGTTCTAGAATAACCAAATTAAAACCCTAAATACACGGAAGAGGTTATAAATCAAAATAGAAGACAGCCAATACTAACAGTGAAAAAATAGGCAAAGGACACAAACCTGAAATTCACAAAGGAAAAAAATGATCAATAAACATTTTAAACCTCTCATCTCTCTAATAATTAAAATAAAAACGAATATGAAATTCTTTGTCTGTAATTTAATTATAAATCTATAAAGCCCATTTTTGGTGAAGGTATACAGTTACAGTCACACTCATATGCTGCTGGTAGAGATGTGATTCGGCAAAACCTTTCTGAAGCAGACTCTGACCGTGCCACTTAAAAACATTTATCCTATAGAAATATTCCAACAAGCACCTGTAAGTATTCCCTGCAGCATCACTTTCCAAAGGGAACAGTGGGAATAGTGCAAACATATATCAACAGAGCACTGGATAAATGAACTATGGCTTATCAGCAGAGTGAAGGGAATGAAGGTACAGGTTATCACTTCACACCTGCAAAGACCACAACAGACCCTGACGTATTAAAATTTGTAAAGTTGAAAATAAGATGTAAAGAAAAAAAGTAAAAGATCCTATCCCCGGTGGCTGAGATCATGATTACCTCATTCACTGCTGAGAAGCAGGGCCTGAGTCTGCCTGGTTCAAACTGGGCACTCAGTATGAACGAAATAAAGATTCAGTTAAGCAAAAAAAGTTGCAACATACCATATAGCATAAATCCATTTTCTTCTTTTGTAATACATACAGACACTTTGCATGCCTCTATCATTAACAGGTCATCACTACAGAGTGTGATTGAGATAGGTCCTTTTTTCCCCCCTTTTTTTTAAGAGACAGACTCACTATGTCGCCCTTGGTAGAGTACCTTTGCATCATAGCTCACAGCAACCTCAAACTCTTGGGCTAAAGCGATTCTTTTGCCTCAGCCTCCTAAGTAGCTGGGACTACGGGCACCTGCCACAACACCTGGCTATTTTTTTGTTGTAATTCTCATGGTCATTTAGCTGGCCCAGGCCAGGTTCGAACCTGCCGGCTCTGGTGTATGTGGCCGGCGCCCTAACCACTGTGCTACGGGTGCTGAGCCAGGGATAGGATCTTTTACTTTTTTTCTTTACATCTTGTTTTCAACTTTATAAATTTTAATTTCAAAAATGATTTTGAAATGAAGATGTGTTAACTTTTTAAAAGGAAAAACAATCTACAAGAATTATTAATATTTGCACTCTTTTCCCTGTGGTGCTCTGGGGCTGAGTCCACGGAGGACAGGGAGCTGGTGCAAACTGCATCAGTGAGACAGATGACCAGCAGTGGCAGCTCTGAGCAGCAAATCCTGGATGATGCTGGGTGGGAATAACCAACAGGCAGCCAGAGGCAGCAGCAAAAGGGGGGGAAGAAAGGCAGCACTGGGTGCGGGGTGGTCTGCAGCCCCTAGAATACATGCCTACAATCACTTTCTCATGAAACGCATTACAAGCAACGGATTTTTAAAAGGAATTTGTAAGCGTTTAGAGAAAAGAGTATTCAAGCTCCCTCTAATGGAGCGCTGACTAGGATGGTCCCTCTCGCAAGTGTCCCGCCCACATTTAATCCTGAGAAGGAGCCGAGCAGATCTCAGGAGCAAACAGCGGCTGGAGCTGGTCTCCAGATGCCTCGGGCTTCTGGGTCCCAGCACTTTGATGCTCTTCTAAGCTGCTTAAGGAACGAGCGGAACAGCAGAGGGGATAGGCAAGGGGGTGTCCCGGCAGCCGTCACGCACGGCACAGAGCTGTTTGAACTAGCCAGCACGTAACCATCCAGCCACAACATTAGCACACACGGTGGGAATAAGGAAGTCAGTGGACCAAGCCATCTTTATGGATCCCGACTTAGCTGTGCTGCTCCAAACAGAGAACGAGCCTTAGACTCGTTTTAAATTGGAAACTTGGGAGGCTGAGGCAGGAGGGCCGCTTGAGCCCAGGAGTTCAAGGGTACAGGGAGCTGGGATCATGCCTATGAAAAGCCACTGCATTCCAGCAACACAGCAAGACTCTGTCCCTTAAAAAAAAAATAGAAAAACAAACAAAAAACTGAAAATGTGGCTCATGTGAATCCTGCTATTTCTGTAAAAGCCAAAGATTAAAACCTCAGAAAAGTGGAATAAGAATTTACTTGTGCTCATGAGTCTATGAAACATATAACAAGAATCTTTAAAGGCTGACAATATAACAAGATTGTAGATTAACAGCTACTTCTGAATTCCTATAGTAATATAACCAAAAGCTTGCCTTCATTCCATAAGAGATAAGATGTTCATAATTTGCTTTTTGGAAAGAGACACCCTTTCTCAATATAATTTGAAATGCTTATTCTCTTCTGTTGTATAGAAAACTTCTAAGAGCCCTAAAACAGAAATGCAAATCTCCCCTCCTTCCTGGATGCTAATTTACATATCTACACCACAGATCAGGTAAGTCTGAACATGATTAAGTACTGGCTATATTACATTTCCTTAGTCATTTAATTTTTTTTTTTTTTTTTTTGAGACAGAGCCTCAAGCTGTCCCCCTGGGTAGAGTGCCGTGGCATTACAGCTCACAGCAACCTCCAACTCCTGGGCTCTAGCGAGTCTCCTGCCTCCACCTCCCAAGTAGCTGGGACCACAG
>CAUYTI010057177.1:0-17254 GCA_963575145.1 Galago senegalensis | reverse complement strand
TTTGGGAAAGAATCATTTAAAAAATAACAAGGGGCTTGGCGCCTGTGGCTCAAGTGGCTAAGGCACCAGCCACATATACTTAAGGTGGCAGGTTCGAATCCAGCCCAGGCCCGCCAAACAACGATGGCTGCAACCAAAAAAAAATAGCCAGGCATTGTGGCAGGCGCCTGTGGTCCCAGCAACTTGGGAGGCAGAGGCAGGAGACTTGCTTGAGCCCAGGAGTTGGAGGTTGTTGTGAGCTATGCCACGGCACTCTACCCAGGGGGACAACTTGAGGCTGTGTATAAAAATAAAAATAAAATAAAAAATCACAAGAGAGGGCGGGGAGGGGAGTGGAAAGGGTGGGTGGAGGAAAGGTGATTGGTGGGATCACGCCTATGGTTCATCCTATAAGGGTACATGTGAATCTCTCTAAATATAGAATATAAATGTCTTAACACAATAACTAAGAAAAAGACATGAAGGCTATGTTAACCAGTTGGATCAAAGTATTTCAAATTGTATACAGAAACAGTACACTGTACCCCATGATAGTATTAATGTACATTGCTATGATTTAATAATAAATAAATAAATAAAAAATAACAAGACAGGCTGGGCATCTATAGCTCAGTGATTAGGGCAACAGCCACATGCTCCGAGGCTGGTAGGTTCAAACCTGGGCAGGCCTGCTAAAAAAACAAAAACAAAAAAATAGCCAGGCGTTGTGGCAGGGTTCAAGTGATCCCCTCTGCCTCAGCCTCCTCCTGCCCGAGCCACTGGGACTATAGAACCAAGCCACTGCACCCAACAAGTGATAATTCAAAGTATATGGGAGTAGGTTATAAGCAAATTTTACATCAGGGGTTTGAGCACCTGAGGATTTTGGTATCTGCAAGGGTCCTGGAACCAAACCTAGAGAAATGATTGTACCCCAAGCCCCATGGCACTGTAAACTTTATTTATTTATTTTTTTTGCAGTTTTTGGCCGAGGCCAGGTTTGAACCTGCCCCCTCCAGTATATGGGGCCGTGCCCTACTCCTTTGAGCCACAGGCACTGCCCCGTAAACTTTAAATGAGTAAATTATATATGTGAATTATAATTAAATAAAGTTATTACCATTAAAAGGGGAGGGTTTGCAGCATGGACCAGGTGACCAGCTTTCACCCTGAATTTCCCCAAAATCACCAGGTCCTTGGTTGGCAGACCAACCCCTGCGTCGAGTTCTCCGAGGCTCTTTTTCAGGTGGAGGAGAGATGAAAACATCTTCTACCCAGACTTCCTCCAACTCTGAATCAGAACTGTCTGGGAGCCAGGATAAGGAGAGGGACTGGAGAACAGGAGTCCTAAACACTGGGGAAGGAAGGATGGAGGAGACTGAGATCCTTGGGTGTTGCAGATGGGGGCAGCTTAACACTTGAAATCTCTCCTGTGAGGAAGGAGGACTCTTGAGGCCTTTGGAAGACAAAGATTGAGGTCTCAAATTCCTGGGTTCTAGCGGGAGTAGTTCTGGGATATAAGCACTCCAAGGACTCAAGATTACCTGCTTCTGTCGGCAACATCAGGCGGCCATGCTCACCGCAGCCATCTCCACCACAGCTCATGGTACCCAGGACACTGTGAGCACCACAACGCAGATGTGCCTTTGGCACATTCTCTTGGAGGAAAGGGTTCCCAAGGCCTGGGAGAAGGTGTGTGAATCCCATTAAAACAATCCACAAATTCTGGTCCTCCACGAAGGAGATCCTCCCTTTCACTGAGTTCCCAGATATCGTCCCTAATTCGCTGACCCAAACCCCCAAGACTTACCCAGAATCCAATTCCCATCCTAAAGCTCTGCCACCAAGTTTTTTGGGTTTTTTTCTCACTACATTGCCCAGCTGGTCTCCAACTCCTGGGCTGAAATGATTGTCCCACTTCAGTGTCCAGAATAGATGGGATTCCAGGTGTGTGCCACTGATCCAGGACCTTCTCCCGTTAAATTGTCATGGAATTTTTTTTTTAAAGGAATCTCTCAAAGAGCACACCACCAAACAAGTTGAATTCTTCTTCTTTTTTTTTTTTTTAGGAGTCTCACTTTATCACCCAGGGTAGAGTGCTGTGACATCACAGCTCACAGCGACCTCCAGCTCGTGGGCTTAAGCAATTCTCTTGCCTCAGCCTCCTGAGTAGCTGGGACTATAGGTGCCTGCCACAACACCAGGTTATTTTTTGTTTCAGTTTGGCCGGGGCTGGGTTTGAACCCGCCACCCTCAGTATAATGGGCCGGTGCCCTACCCACTGAGCCACAGGCGCGGCCCTATTGATTTTTTTTTTTGGCTGGGGGTGGGTTTAACCCTGCCACTTCCGGCATATGGGACCGGTGCCCTACTCCTTTGAGCTACAGGCACCCCCCCTTTTTGGGGGGGGGACAGAGTCTTAACCTGCTGCCCTGAGTAGAGTGCTGTGGCATCACAGCTCACAGCAACCTCAAACTCTTGGACTTAAGCAACTTAATGCCTGGCTATTTTTTGTTTAGATGGCTTGGGTCGGGTTCGAACCCCCCACCTTTGGTGTATGTGACTGGCACCATAACCACTGTGGTACCAGCACCGAGCCTTTATTTTATTATTTAAAAAAATTTTTTTGAGACAGAACCTTGGTTTCTCGCCCTCACCAGACTGCTCTGGAGTCATAGCTCGCAGCAACCTCAAACTCTTGGGCTCAAGTGTTTCTCTTGCCTCAGCCTCCCAAGTAGCTGGGCCTACAGGCGCCAGCCACAACTTCTGACTATTTTTAGAGACAGCGTCTTACTCTTGCTCAGGCTGGTCTCTAACCCAGGAGCTCAGGCAATACGCCAATTTGGCCTCCCTGAATGCTAGAATTACAGGGGTGAGCCACCACGCTCAACCCTCTCTTCTACATTTCTCAAGCCCCGCCCGGGCTCTCTCTGGCCTGGCCCCAGGACCCCCTGCCTCCACAGCATCAGGGCGGACTCCAGCTCTCCCAGGTTCCACCTCTAAGTTCAGCCAAGTCTATCACAGATTTTCTCCCACCCAGCCTCCCCGGCTGTACGGTGTCCAAACTCAGCGTTCTCACCAGCCCCGCCCCGGAACCCGCACAGTTCCAGGTCTGGATCCCCACAGCCCCCATCCTCAAACTCTTCAAGGGTTCGATCAGGGTCAGCCCCAACTACTACCAAGTCTCCACCCCAGGGCTTCACTACGCTCCAACCCTCTGACTCCACTAGGCCTGGTCCACAGGCTCCCACAGATCCCACTCCAGACCACGACCCCAAAGGGTCCTGGGAGCCTTTGCTGACCGCTGTCACCCAGAAGACATTTCTCCGGTCGCTGCAGTCGCCGGAGCCTCAGGGAAGCATCAGGATTGGCCTGAACCATGAGGGGTTCTTGGCGCTTCCGTCGTTGCTTCTTCTCAAACAGCCGCCTCTGTGGGAGCCCAAGTGGGGTGTAGGAACCAGGACCCAGAAGGGAAGACACGGGTGAGGTGGGGCCTGGAGCAAGACCCTGAAGAGTTGGGAGTTCATGAACCCATTCCTCCACTGGGTCCCCAGTGTTTAGGCCCCCAGTCTGTCAGCTCCTCCTCCCTCAGATCCAAGTCTTTGCACCCAACTCCCTCCTTCCCCAGGACCTAAGAATCCTGCTCTCTACACCTCCTGTTCTTTAGAAATTCTGGAGTTTCATCACTAGAGTTTATTTGCTTCTTTAAATTCTGATGTGTTATTTTCTCATTTCCTGACTGAAGAACTTGAGGTCCAGAAAGTGCCAGGGGGGACTGGAAATCCCAGAGCAAGGCCTGGGGATGGGGCTCTGGGGAGGTCTAGAAGATAGAAGGTGCAGGGGGGAGCAGGATTCCCAGGCATAGTACCTGCTGATCCAGCTTCTGCAGCCTCATGGCGGCAAGCTCATCCACCAAGATCCTGAAAAAGGGGAAGGCGTATGGTGACAGCCAGCAGCACACCTTAGTTGCCCAAGAACCCCTCCTTCCACCCTCCTTTCCCCTGCCCAACTTGGGTTCTGAGCTCATGAGAAGTGATAGAAAGTACAGAACCCCAGCCTGCTCCATCTATTGTGCAGCTCTCCCTCTCAGCACTGGACCATCCAGAAGCCAGGAATCAGAGATTACAGGCCCCTCCTGTCTCAGGACTCAGGAGTTTGGAGCCCCCAGAGCCTCCTTTTTCAGTGTTAACTTTAGACCCCTCTCCTTAGGACATAGGAGCTCAGGTTCCCTATCCTTTCCACAAAGTTGATGATGCTGAACCTGCAAACAGGGTTATGAGACCAGAGCTGAGTGCCTGGGGGCATAATCAAGTTTAAGTACCCTCTTCCACCTCCACACCCCACCCCCATGCCTCTGTTTCCCCACTCACTCCGTCTTCCATCTGTCATTCTCCTGAGACATTCTGGAGAAGCAAAAATCAGGAGTCAGGGTCCAGAACCAACATCCCAATGGACTCTGCCAGCCAACAGGTTGGCTGACACCTGACCCTAAGCTTTAAATTTTCTCCTGGACCCAGGTTAACCTAAATCCCAACATCTACTCCTACTGGGGCTCAGTAGCCTGTTTCTAGTTTTTCTCATTACCTGGCCCAGAAGTCCAGTTCTCCATCTCCCAAATACCTAACTCTCTCCTGCACCCAGGCATCTCGAACTCAAAACTGTGGCCCCAAATAATCAACCCCAGCGCCCACCTGCTTGAGATCCTGGAGACTCCTCTTTCTCTCGTGCCTTGTGCCCTGGAGAGGCTGCTCACATTGACGCCTTTGGGCCTTGCCTCTCTGGCCAATCTCTAAACATAGTTCACCCCTTCTTTGGAAACTGGGGACCTAATCTCTGGGTCTCTAGCAAATAGAAAGGGGAAAAAAAAGAGGGCTTGGAGGGAGGGGGATTCCCAATGGGACCTGCCCTAGTCCCCTCCCTCCTGGCCCCCACGCTCCACTTCCAACAAAGCAATGACTTCTGGCCGGCTGCAGCCAGGCAACCCTGCTCCGGGGATTCTGAATTGGAGTGACACGGGGGTGTTCCTTAAAGGGACCCAAGAGAGGCCGCCTCGCTGTCTCTCTCTACACATCTCTCTTATAAGAAACTTATGAGGTGGGTTTTGTGAATTGTTACCGAGCTGTAACTTGCAGGCACTTCAGGAGAAAACAAATGGAAAAACTACAACTCCCACGGGACGAAGAAGCCACGCTGCCTGCGGAAGTTGACGCACACCTTCCCTCGGAGAACTGCAACTCCTTGAAAGTCTCCGCCCACTTTTTGCCTAAAAGGCAGGAAATGCGGCGTCGAGAGGCTGGGCTTTCTAGAAAAAGCCAGCGACTTCAGTAAGGGGCGGGGCCGTTAAACGCTGACGAAAGGACCCAGAGTTAGCGTGGACCAATCAAAATCCTGGGGCGGGCCCGCTGTGGGAAAGTGGGCGTGACCTAAGGGGGAAATCACCAGAAACGCACCGGAGGTCTTTGCCGGAATAAACGCCCTCTGCGGGGAAGGAGAGGTGAGGATCCTGGGTTCCATGCTGTTGGGTCCTGGAAAGGATGGGGGCCAAGGTGCTGAAAGACTGGGTTCAGGAAGAGGATGAGCTGGGATGCCAGCGATTCTAGGTTCTGGAAAAAGGAGATACGGGGGCCTGGACTTTCAGGTCTGAGGGAGGTGGGGGACGAGGTGCTGGATTCCTGAGTCTGAGGGAATAGGGTGTTAGAAGCCAGGATTCCTGGCTCCGACTCCTGTGTTGGAGGAAGAGAAAGCTGGATCCTGGGATCTTTAGTCCCTGGTAACGAAATGCTTTGTGCTTTGGTTCTTGGAAGTGGGGTCGACGCTGGGGGTCCAGACTTCTGAGTCCAGGGGAGAAAGAGGTTTGGGATAGACTTAACCTTTATTCACCTCTCTGCCCCTCACAGAACACGCCGCCATGCCTCCCTCTGGACCCCGTGGAGCCCTCCTTCTGTCACCGCTCCTGCTGCTGCTGCTGCCTCTGCTGCGCTCTGTGCTGGCCGTTCCCCTAGAGCGGGGGGCGCCCAACAGGGAAGAGAGCCCCGCGACGGAGAGCCCCGTGAGTGGCCCTGCCTTGCTCTCTAGCCAGATGGTCAGAGTGGTACTACAATTCCTGCGGACCCCTGTGGACCCTTGGGAGGATACTCCAGTGACTTCCTGGCCCTACAGTTGCGGCTTGTCATTTTCCTGCCTTTCTTTGCAGTGCTGGGGGTTTGACTTGGTGAAAAACTGGGGATCCGTGACTTTGAGGTGTGGAAAATCTGTATCACTCCCCACCTGTAGTCTCTCTGTCATTTTCAGAGTCTCAGGCTGTCGCCCTGGGTAGAGTGGTGTCACAGCTCACAGCAACCTCAAACTCTTGGGCTTAAACAATTCTCTTGCCTCAGCCTCCCAAGTAGCTGAACTACAGGCACCCTCCACAACACCCAGCTAATTGTGATTTTTTTGCTGTTGTTGTTGCAGTTGTCATTGTTGTGTAGTTGGCCTGGGCCGGGTTTGGGCCTAGCAGCCTGGATGTATGTGGCTGGCACCATAACCACTGTGCTATGGGTACCCAGCCCTCTGTCATTTTAAGAAAGCCATCCTCCCTGCCCCCTCCCAAGTAGTCTGAAAAAAAAAAAAAAAACTACCTTTCCCAGTAGCAACATTACCCATTGATGTTAGTTAACTGAGGGTTTTCTTACTTCATGGAGGGTGTAGGAACTGTTTATTAATTCTAAAATGTTTACGAAACTTTTGGTCTTAGAGGATTTGGAACTTAAGACAGCCTCAAGGTTGTCTGCCCTGATTTCTGCCCATAGCTCCTAGTAGGGATGGGCTGGCAATTACCTTCTGGGACAAATCATTCCAGGCTCCTGGTCTCCACCCAACAAGTTAGGCCTCTACTCTGTGAAATTGTTGCGGAGATGGGCACCATTGAGTCCCCTTTCTCTTCATTCATTCCATACTTTTGAGCATTATTTATGAACCAGGCACAGTGCTAGTTGCTGAGACATAGCCATATGCAAGTCCCATGCCCTTGTGAACTAGCCCAGCTTGCTGGGTTCTTGGCTGGGAGATGAAGATAAAGGGCAGAGCTCTAGACAGTGAACACCAGAGGTGATGATAGTCAGTGTGGGCAAAGGCTGTGGTTGGAGACAGTAGAGTGTTTGGAGGGAATTCACAGATGCCAGTGTGGCTGGAGCAGAGAGAGGGACAGATGGGCAAAAGATCATGTGAGATCTTGCAGACCTTGATGGAGAATGCATTCTTTTCTTTTTTTCCTTTTTCTTCTTTTTTTTTTTTTTTTTTGAGACAGAGTCTCACTTGGTCGTACCTGGTACAGTACAGTGGCATCACAGCTTACAACAATCTCAAACTCCTAGGCTCAAGTGATTCTCTTGCCACAGTCTCCCAAATAGCTGGGACTACAGGCACCCGCCACAATGCCCAGCTATTTTTAGAGATGAGGTCTCACTCTGGCTTAGGCTGGTCTCGAACTTGTGAGCTCAAGCAATCCACCTGCCTCAGCCTCCTTGAGTGCTAGGATTAGCATAAGCTAATAAGCTAATAAGCACCTGGCCTGAGAATGCAGTCTTTATTCTAAGGCTAATAAGAACCACAGATTATAAATATCAATAACAGCAATCATAACATTCACAGCCCCTGCTAAGTACCAGGTATGACACTGTGTCAAATATTCTAAAAGGTTAATTCACTTAATTTTCACAACATTCCTATGCAGTGAGGACTCATTCAGTTAAATCTGAATATTAAATAACAAAAATTATTAGTATACCCCGTGCCACATACTTTAAAAGTTATTTATTGGGAGGCCAAGGCATGTGTATTGCCAAAACTCGAGAGTTTGAGACCAGCCAGAGCCAGAGCAAGACTTCATCTCTAAAAATAGCTGGGTGTTGTGGTGGACGCCTTTAGTCACAGCTACTTGGGAGACTGAGGCAAGAAAATCACTTAAGCTGGGTGGTGCCTATGGCTCAGTGAGTAGGACAGCGGCCCCATAAACCGAGGGTGGTAGGTTCAAACCTGGCCCTGGCCAAACTGCAACAAAAAATAGCCAGGCATTGTGGCAGGCTCCTATAGTCCCAGCTACTGGGGAGGCTAAGCCCACGAGCTGGAGGTTGCTGTGAGCTGTGACGCCATGGCACTGTACCGAGGGTGACAAAGTGAGACTCTAATCCCCATCTGTGGAAATACTACCTTAGGTGGCAAAACGAATTTTGCAGCTGTGATTAAAGATCTTGAGATGGGGGTTATGGTGATCCTGGGTTATCCAAGTGATCCCAGTATAATCACAAAGGTCTTTATTAGAGGGAAGCAGAATGATCAGTCAGAGAAGGAGATGTGACAAAAGAAACAAAGGTCAAAGTGAAGCAGGGCCACAGCTAAGGAATGCAGCTTGCATCTAGAAGCTGAAAAGATCAGGAAATAGTTTCTCCCTGGAGCCTCCAGAAAGAGCACAGCCCTGTAGACCCATTTGGGACTTCCTTTTTTTTTTTTTTTTTCTCTGAGATACACTCTCAACTCTGTTACCCCTGGCTAGAGTGCTAAGGTGTCACAGCTCACAACAACCTCAAACTCTTGGGCTCAAGAGATCTACCTGCCTCAGCCTCCTGGGTAGCTGGACTACAAGTGCCCGCCACCACACTTGGCTGGTTTTTCTGTTTTTAGTAGAGAGGGGTCTTAATCTTGCTCAGGCTGGTTTCTAACTCCTGAGTTCAAGCAACCCACCCACCTGGCCTTCTAGAGTGCTAGATTACAGGCATGTACCACCGCATCTGCTCCCCATTTTGGATTTCTGACCTCTAGATATTAAGTTTGTTTGTTTTTTTTAGAGACAGAGTCTTACTTTGTTGCCTGTAGTAGAGTGCTGTGGTGTCACAGCTCATAGCAACCTCCAACTCCTGGGTTTAGGCAATTTTCTTGCCTCAGCCTCCCAAGTAGCTGGGACTATAAGCACCCATCACAACACCTGGCTATTTTTTGTTGCAGTTTGGCCAGGGCCAGGTTCAAAGATGCTACCCTTGGTATATGGGGCCAGCACCCTACCCACTGAGCCACAGGTGCTACCCACTATTAAATTTGTGATACTTTGTCACAGCAACAATAGGCAACTAATACACCCATAATGGCATAGCTGGGTGATCCATGACAAGTAATAGTAATGAAGACTGCTACCATTTATTAAGCACTGATTATGTGCTTTTTAGTCTATGTAATAATAGTTATAGTAAGTTGAGAATCTTCTGTAGCCTTATCATTGTGCCAGGCAGTTTATCACATGTACTTTGTGCCCATTTTATAAATAAAGTAAGTCCCAGGGAGAGCAAAGTGGCAGGGTTGGACCAAGAGGCCAGGGATTTTTGTCTTTCCTTACTGTGTCACTTTGAATAGTGCCCTGCATATGATAGAAGCCAGTAAATGTTTGTTTGTTTGTTGAATGAGTGAACGAATGACTGGATGGATGGATTAATGAATGAAGCTATGTGGAAGCTGTGTTCATACTGTGGCTGATATTGGGATGGGTATTTATCTATATAAGTTTCATTTCACTTGGCTACAGATGTGGGAAGAGGTGCAACTGCACTGACATTGTGCCTGGGGTTGCCCTATAGATGAATTTTGAACCGCAGTCTGCTGACTCTGGCACCTTTATCCTGTGAAGCAGGCTGCCTGCTCCAGGGGAGGATGCCTGGATCCCTCAGCAGATGTCCAGGGAAACAAGGCTTTTGTCTTGCCTGTGAGAAGGAGCTGGATGTAGGGAAGGAGGCTGGGGCTGCTATGTCCACCCTTGTTGCCCTAGGACACAGGCCTGTACTACCACCGGTACCTCCAGGAGGTCATCAATGTACTGGAGACAGATGGACACTTTCGGGAGAAGCTGCAGGCTGCCAACGCAGAAGACATTAAGGTGAGGCCTGGGCAGCAGAGGGAAGTTATTGGGGTGGGGGGAGGGGGGTTAAAGGACAGGGTTTGGGAAAGAACCAGGTCTACTGGGAGGTGACATGGCTCTAGCCCTGCCCATGTTCCCAGTCACCAAAGTGAGATTCAGGGAGGCTGGGTGCAGCGCTCATCCCTATAATTCTAGCACATTGGGAGACGAGATGGGTGGATCACCTGAGCATTAGAGTTCAAGATCAGCTTGAGCAAGAATGAGACTTCCATCTCTACTAAAAATAGAAAAACTAGCCGAGTGTTGTGGTGGGCACCTGTAGTCCTAGCTACTCAGGAGGCAGAGGCAAGGAGATCACTTGAGTCCATGAGTTTGAGGTTGCTGTGAGCTATGATGATGTCTTGGCACGCTACCCAGGGTAACAGAGTAAGACTCTGTCTCAAAAAAAAAAAAAAAAAAAAGAAAGAAAGAAAAATAAGACTCACAGAGATGTTACTTCTTCAGGTCATGTGTCTGGGAAAGGATCTGGGGACCACAGACTGTAGTGAGACACCAAGTGAGGCAGCCAACTTCCGTTCTCAGCTCTGCCACTTACCACCTATGGGACCTTGCCAAGCTGGGCCTCAGTTTCCCCATCTGTAAAATGAAGGTCATAACCTGCCTTATGGGGCTCAGGTTTGGATTATCACAGGGAGGACATATAAAGGGTTTCGAAGTATGTGGCAGCAGCCCTTAGTGTTCTGTGAGGGCTGATGCAAGGGAGTCCTTAGTGCAGTTCCTTCTAAGGAGGAAGAGTTCAAAATACGGCAGGTACCAGTATCACTGGCATAGCTGTTTACCTTCAAGCTAGGTCTCTAGAGGTGTTATGGTTGTCTGTCTCCCTCCCTCCCTCTCTCTCTCTCTTTCTTTCTTTCTTTCTGACAGAGTCTCAGTTTGTTGCCCTCTGTAGAATGCTGTGGCATAACTCACAGCAGCCTCAAACTCTCGGGCTCAAGTGATCCTTTTATGTCAGCTTCCTGAGTAGCTGGGACTACAGGTACCTGCCACAATACCTGGATAGTTTCATTTTAGAGATCAGGTCACGCTCTTGCTCAGGCTGGTCTCGAACTCCTGAGCTCAAGCAGTCCACCTACCTCAGCCTCCCAGAGTGCTAGGATTACATGTGTGAGCCATTGCACCTGGCTGGTTGTCCCCCTTTCACAGAGGAGGACATTGAGGCCCTGTGTCCTTCCTGTGTGTGTCCTTCGTATGGATATAAGTCTCACTCTGGTGTGGCTGAACCCAGAACCCCAGCACCCATCCCAGCCCCTCAACCAGCCTCCCCTCAGAAATGCAGAGAGTCCCCAACCTCATTTAGGTGTGTTTGGAATGTCCCACCTGAAGGAGCCCTTTGATGTGTCAGTCCCAAGTGTTCCCTAAGCATCTCTGCCCTGGAGAGTCCCTGGGGTCTGGGGCCTGGTCAGCAGGTGACCTCATCCTCCTGGAGGACCTGACATTTCTGTAGCTCCTGTCAGTCCCTGTCCTCCCAGTTCCTGATGCTGGACAGGCAGATCCACTCAATCCAGCCCCACCCATTGCTCAGGTGGGGAAACTGAGTGCCAGGAGGCTACTCAGCTTGCCCAACATCATATGCCTGGGAACTGATATCAGAAGCAGAGAGGCAGGCTCGGCGCCTATAGCTCAACCGGCTAAGGTGCCAGCCATGTACACCTAAGGTGGCAGGTTTGAATCCCCAGCCTGGACCCGCCAAACAACAATGATGGCTGCAACCAAAAAATAGCCGGGCGTTGTGGTGGGCGCCTGTGGTCCTAGCTATTTGGGAGGCGGAGGCAAGAGACTCGCTTGAGCCCAGGAGTTGGAGGTTGCTGTGAGCTGTAATGCCACGGCACTCTACCCAGGGGGAAAACTTGAGGCTCTGTCTCAAAAAAAAAAAAAAAAAGAAGAAGCAGAGAGGCAGCCGGGTTCAGTGGCTCATACCTATAATCCTAGCATTCTGGAAGGCCCAGGTGGGTGGATTGCCTTAGCTCAGGAGTTGGAGACTAGTCTGAGCCAGAGCAAGACCCTGTCTCTAAAAAACAAAAAAAAAGCTGGGCATTATGATGGGCGCCTCAGCTATTCAGGAGGCTGAGGCAAGAGGATCACCTATGCCCAAGAGTTTGAGATTGCTGTGAGCTAAGACTCCATGACACTCTACCCAGGGTGACAGAGTGATACTCTGTCTGAAAAAAAAAAAAAAAAGAAGAAGCAAAGAGGCAAAATAGAGAGGCAGGTTCTGGAATGGGTCAGTGCTAGGTTCTAATCTCAGCTCCATCTTATCGCTGTTCTGGGCAAGTAGCTGCACTTCCTTGTGCCTTGGTTTCCGTCTCTGCAAATGGACAGGTTAATATGACATTCTTCCTGTTGTGGGGGTGGTTGTGGGTCAGAGATAGTCCATACTTCACGTGCTTGGCTTAGCCCAGCATAAGATTGCAATGAATGCCAGTTGTTGGTGGCAGTAGTAGCAGCCTGTTTTGAGGTTCAGACCAGGAAAAGGGTGTGTTGGGTCTCTCAGGGAAGTAGTGCCAGGATTGGGATTTGGACCTAGACCCTGGGACTCCTGCTTTGGGGAAACCTGACCCCAACTTGGTCATCAGACTGGAAACTGCCTCCCATGCTGTCCAAGGACCTTGGGCAGGTGGCTTCTCTTCCTGGGCTTCAGTTGTTCATCTATAAAATGAGGTTGTGGGCCAGATTAGAGGATGGACTTAGTAGGTGCTTGGCTGGTTGTTGATATTATGACTGTCACTTTGGTCACCTTGCCCTGTAGCCTCTGCACAGGTTGCACCCCGCTAGGCTGCAGAGAAGGATATGAATCTTGAGTGACTGCTGGCAAAACACCTGAGCAATAACAGAGATAGTAGAGGGTGCTGGAAGGTCCCAGAAAGGGACCAGGCTAGACCGACATGTCAGAGAGGGCTTGAGTGAGGTTTGAGTCATGAGTGGAGGTGTCTGTGGCATCGAAGTTGAAGTAGAGGGAACATTTCAGAGAAGCATTCTGGTACATTTAGCTAGTTTGCCATCAGTTCCTATGACTGACATACAGAGAGGGACACTGGGCTGGACGGGTGGGTGGGTGCCAAGTTTCACCCTTGCCCTTGTATGCTGATCTGAGAAACTCTGTCCTAGAGGCACTGGGGAGCCATGAGAGACTATGATCAGGAAGGGGAAGGGTCAGCTCTGATTGAGGAACAGGCATAATCCAAGGTGTGGATAGAGGTAGCTCAGAGCAGGCACCATATTAGCACTGTGTGTGTGAGAGGAGAGAGTTGAAGGTGAAGGTGGTCTTGGGATTCTTCCTAAGGGGGTGCCATCTGCTTTGAGTTTTGAAGGGCAGTGAGGATCCGGTTAGGGTTGAAAGAAGAGGCTGGAGAGCATCCCAGGTAGGAGAACAGCACATGCAAAGGCCCTAAGGTAGGAAACAACCTCCTACACATAGGAGCTCATGCCCAGTTAGCATTGCTGAAACCAAGCATGATTTGGTGAGCACTATCAGATGGGGCTGCTGAAGTGGGCAGGCCTCATGCCACCTAGGGGTCTGAGACATTGTCCTTCCTGGGGGCTCTGTGGAGCCAGTGGGGTGGTAGACGAAGAAGTGAAAGACCAGGGCATCAGAACACTCATAGAAAGTGCTAGAAAATACAGAACACAAGATGAGGCTGCCTAGCACCCATTCTGGCTAGTGTCTGTCTCTCTTCGCAGAGTGGAAAGTTGAGCCGCGAGCTGGACTTCGTCAGCCACCATGTCCGCACCAAACTGGATGAGCTCAAGCGACAGGAGGTGTCACGGCTGAGGATGCTGCTCAAGGCCAAGATAGATGCTGAGCAGGAGCCCAGTGAGCAGGGGCAGGATGCGGTGGGGTGGGGTGGGATGACTTCATGATTTTGTGCTGGAGCCTCACTCTCCCCACTGTACAGTGCCCGTGGAGTTTTTTTCCTAGCACAATTTAGGACTAACACAACTCTGACTTTATTTGTATTGTTTCTTTTTTTTTTTTTTTGAGACAGAGTCTTACTTCGTTGCCCTCAGTAGAGTACTGTGGCATCATAGCTCACAGCAACCTCCCAACTCTAGGGTTCAAGCAATCCTCTTACTTCAGCCTCTCAAATAGCTAGGACTACAGGTGTCCTTCACAACATCTGGTTATTTCTTTTTTTTTTTTAGTTTTGTTTTTTTTTTTGTTCTTTTTTTTTTGAGACAGAGCCTCAGGCTCTGGCCCTGGGTATAGTGCCGTGGTATCACAGCTCACAGCAATCTCCAACTCCTGGGCTTAGGTGATTCTTTTGCCTCAGCCTCCCAAGTAGCTGGGACTTTAGGCACCCGCCACAGTTATTATTATTTGGCAGGCCTGGGTTGGATTTGAACCTGTGAGCTCTGGTGTATGTGGCTGGCGCCTTAGCCACTTGAGCTATAGGCACTGAGCCTGTCTGGTTATTTTTAGAAAAGGGATCGGCTCGGCGCCTGTGGCTTAAGCGGCTAAGGCACCAGCCACATACACCTAAGGTGGCGGGTTCGAATCCCCAGCCCGGGCCCGCCAAACAACAATGATGGCTGCAACTAAAAAATGGCCGGGCGTTGTGGCAGGTGCCTGTGGTTCCAGCTACTTGGGAGGCTGAGACGGGAGACTCGCTTGAGCCCAGGAGTTGGGATGTGCTGTGATGCCATGGCACTCTACCCAGGGGAATAGCTTGAGGCTCTGTCTCAAAAAAAAAAAAAAGAAAGAAAGAAAAGGGATCTTGCTCTTGCTCAGGCTGGTGGCCAACTCCTAAACTCAGGCAATCTGCCCGCCTCAGCCTCTTAGAGTTCTAGGATTATAGGCATGAGACACCACACCTGGCATTTTTATTTATTGTGAGACAAAGTCTCACTACATCACCCTCATTAGAGTGTCACAATATCACAGCTCACAGTAACCTCCAACTCTTGGACTTAAGTGATTCTCTTGCCTCAGCCTCCCAAGTAGCTGGGACTACAGACACCCACCACAGTGCCCAGCTATTTTCTTGTATAGTTGTCATTGTTGTTTGGCAGGCCTGGGCTGAGTTTGAACCTGCCACCTCTAGTGTATGTGGCTGGCACTCTAGCTGCTGAGCTACAGGCACTGAGCCGGACTTTTCATTTCTTTTTTTTTAATTGTTGCAGTTTGTCCAGGGATGGATTTGAACTCACCACCTTCTATATATGGGGCTGGCGCCCTGTTCACTGAGTCACAGGCGCCACCTGGCCTTTTAAGTTTTTATTTTTAAAAATCATGGTTATGGGCTCGGCGCCTGTGGCTCAAGTGGCTAAGGCGCCAGCCATATACACCTAAGGTGGCGGGTTCAAATCCAGCCTGGGCCTGCCAAACAACAGTGACGGCTGCAACCAAAAAAAAAGGGCCAGGAGTTGTGGCGGGCGCCTGTGGTCCCAGCTACTTGGGCGGCTGAGGCAGGAAACTCGCTTGAGCCCAGGAGTTGGAGGTTTCTGTGAGCTGTGATGCCACAGCACTCTACCCAGGGCAACAGCTTAAAGCTCTGTCTCAAAAAAAAAAAAAAATCATGGTTATGGGCTTGGTACCCATAGGTTTGCGGTTAGGGCACCAGCCACATGCACTAGGCCTTGTGGGTTCAAACCTGGCCAGAGTCTGCTAAAACAATGACAACAATAACAAAAAAACTAGCCAGGTGTTCTCTTGTAGTCCCAGCTACTTGGGAGGCTGAGGCAAGAGAATCACTTAAGCCCAAGAGTTTGAGGTTGCCGTGAGCCACGGTACTTTACCAAGGGCAAAAAGTGAGACTTTGTCTCAAAAAAAAAAACCAAACATGGTCATGGGCTGGGCTTGGTGGCTCACATGTATAATCCTAGCATTCTGGGAGCCCAAGGTGAGTGGATTGCTGAGCTCAGGAGTTCAAGACCAGCCTGAAAAAAAAAAAGTTATCATTTTGGGGTGGCACCTATGGCTCAAAAGGGTAGGGCACCAGCCCCATATGCCGGAGGTGGCAGGTTCAAACCCAGACCCGGCCAAAAACTGCAAAAAAAAAAAAAAAAAAGACCAGCCTGAGGAAGAGTGAGACCTGTCTCTAAAAATCGCCTTATAGTACTAGCTACTCCAGAGGCCAAGGCAAGAGAATTGCTTAAGCCCAAGAGTTTGAGGTTGCTGTGACCTGTGATGTGATGGCACTCTACCAAAGGCAGCAAGTGAAACTCTGTCTTGAAACATTAAAAAAATAATAATGGTTATTGAAAATTTTGATAGGGCAGTGCCTGTCACTCAGTGAGTAGGACACCGGCCCCATATACCAAGGGTGGCAGGTTCAAACCTGGCCCCGGCCAAACTGTAACAAAAAATAGCCAGGTGTTGTGGCAGGTGCCTGTAGTCCCAGCTACTCCGGAGGCTGAGGCAAGAGAATTGCCTAAGCCTAAGAGCTGGAGGTTGCTGGGAGCTGTGGCGCTAAGGCACTCTACTGAGGGTGACAAACTGAGACTCTGTCTCTAAAGAAAAAGAAAAAAGAAAGAAAAAAATTTTGACAGACCTTTATTTATTTATTTATTTATTTTTTGAGATAGAGCCTTAAGTGGTCTCCCTGGGTAGAGTGCAATGGCTCTCACAGCTCATAGCAACTTCAAACTCTTGGGCTTAAGCAATTCTCTTGCCCCAGCCTCCCAAGTAGCTGGGACTACAGGTGCCTGCCACAACGCCTGGGTATTTTTTTGTTGTTGTTATATGCATTTGTCATTGTTTTAGCTGGCCCAGGCTAGGTTCGAACCCACCAGCCTCAGTATATGTGGCCAGCGCCCTACCCACTGAGCTATGGGTGCTGCCAGAACTTTAAATTTTGATAGAACTTTAAAGTTGCAAAAGTAATTTGTACTCCAAATACCCTTAACCCAGATTCTCTGATTGTTCACATTGCTTCATTTACTGTGTCATTCACATCTGGGAAGTCATAACAGACACCATGTTCCCTCAGCCCTATATTTTCCAGTGTGATTTTCCTGAGAACAATGACATACTCTTGCATAACCACAGCACAGTGATCAAAATCAGGAAGTTTATCAGGATATACTGTATTTTTCCTTGCCTGGCTAATTTCTGTTTCCCCCCATTAGAATGATTTTAATTTTTAGCATTTATATCTGAGACTATATTTATAGTATGACTATTAAGCTTAAGGGGAACAGAAGAAGTTTTTGAAAATGTGGTAGCAAAGAGAGAGATTGGGCAGTTTAAGATTCTTTTTTTTTTTGAGACAGAGCCTCAAGCCGTCCCCCTGGGTAGAGTGCCGTGGCATTACAGCTCACAGCAACCTCCAACTCCTGGGCTCAAGCGAGTCTCTTGCCTCCGCCTCCCAAGTAGCTGGCACCACAGGCGCCCGC
>CAUYTI010057176.1:0-13372 GCA_963575145.1 Galago senegalensis | reverse complement strand
AAGAAAATTAGGTCAACTTAAGGAGGTAGTCAATGTGGGAGATGGTCAACTATGGAGGGTTTATTGTATTATACTGGGTTGTATTATATTATATTGTATTATTGTATTAGACTATAGTTGCCCGCCCCCCGACGTGGTGTGGGTGCGGGGGGCGGGGGGGAGAGCGGAGGGGGTGGGGCCCGGGCCGGGGGCCCCCGCGCCAACGGGCCCAGCCACACCCACCTACGGGGGCGGGTTCGACTCCCCAGCCCGGCCCGCCAAACAACAATGAGGGCTGCAACCAAAAAATAAAAATAAAAATGGCCGGGTGTTGTGGTGGGCGCCTGTAGTCCCAGCTACTTGGGAGGCTGAGGCAGGAGACTCACTTGAGCCCAGGAAGTTGGAGGTTGCTGTGAGCTGTGATGCCATGGCACTCTACCCAGGGGGATAGCTTGAGGCTCTGTCTCAAAATAAAAAAAAAATAAAATAAAAAGAAAACATATAATGTGTAAAAGTGGTTTATATGAACTGACAGATGGTTAGCATTTTGTGACAAGTAAAAGGACCAGATTTCCAGATCCTAAGTTCATGTCACTTTCAAAAGAGGAAAGAGATATGTGTATAAAGTTAAAAAGCTGCGTGGAAATAGCTTCCCGCTGTCGGGACATGTGACAGGCATCACGTGCCCATCTGAGGAGTAAGTGCTAGTCCTGGCCAGTTGCTTGTTAAGTGGGAATGAAGGCAGAGAGAGTGGGCTAGCTGGAGACCCTGGGGAACTGGGAGGATTTAGTAATGTTGAATGTGGGCACAGGGGTGGTGGCCAAGGAGAGGGGGAGAGGTGAGGTGTGGGTTTCTGGCTTGGGTGCCTTGGAAGATGGTGCTGCAGCCCCTCACCAAGAAAGGCAATGAGCGCGGTGCCTGTGGCTCAAAGGAGCAGGGCGCTGGCCCCATATGCTGGAGGTGGCGGATTCAAACCCAGCCCCGGCCACAAACTGCAAATAAATAAATACATAAATAAATGAAAAAGAAACGCAGTGAGGAGAGAGTGCATTTGTGAGGGAGGGACATTTGGGCTGTGAACGTCTGGCATACACTAAGCAGTCAGTAAATTTGAAATGCATAAGTCAGGCGTGCTTCTTGTCCAGAAGGTGGACCTGGTCTGCACCAGGGCTTTGGGATTGTTGGAGTCTTGGGCTTCAAGAGCTAAGGCTTTGTTGGGGGATCAGTGCTGCAGAAAAGTCAGGGAAGACTGCGGTGGAGCCTCAGCAGGTGTCTGGAGACTTTGAGGAGAGTCCCCCAGTGAACGGAGCTGAGGGGGATGGAATGACTGGGTGGAGGCTGCTTTTCCATGAGGCTGGCCAGCATGGAAGAGGCCACAGGTCACCGGAGGATACAGGGTGGTTGTCATCGTTTTTGTTTATTTTTAGTTGAGAGCCACTTGAGTGGAAAGGAAGGCTGTGGGTGGGGCAGTTGAAGGAGGTGAACGCCTTCACACTGGGAAGGCTGGTGGCATGTGGGCCCCAGCCAGAGGAGGACTGTGCAGAAAGAAGACAGCTTATTCAAGGTCGGGCAGGGAAGGAGTTCCATCTGGCTCTGTGTGTGATACAAGAAGGAGGTGGCAAGTGTATGGGGGGGGGGAGGGCGGGTGTGCCCGTGGCGGGGCATGGAAAGAAGCCCCCTAAGGCATGGGGAGGGTGCTGGGGGGAACCTACTGGTGTCGAGGCTGGAGCAGGGGCCTAGCCTGCCAGCCTGAGGACTTCGGATTCTGTTTGCTGAGTAAGAAGGATTCATTTAGGGATCAGTAAACTGGTCAGACTGATGATGTTGAAACCAGCAGCAGTTTATGGCAGAGCTGAGAAAGAGGGAGAAGCAGGGTTATGTTTGGGAGGCTGTTGCTATAACCTGGGGAGAGGTAATTAGGACTAGAAATAGGGTAGTTACAAGGGGAAAGTGAGTAAGGACTCTAGAAACTGGTTTGGCACATTGGCACCTGATAACCAGGATGGGGTGAGGGAAGGAAGGAGAGGAGGGAGGAGGAGGAGGAAAAAGGGCTGAGAGGATGGCCTGCCTGGTGGAACCAGAGAGCTGGGAGGGAGAGCGCAGGGGCAGGGAGGTGGAGCCTGCATGTTGGCCACACACTGAGCCCTGTGCACCAGAAGGAGCGTCTGAGGCTCAGGAGGCTCAGGGCAGACGTCTCACAGAAGCAAGAGGTCATCACCCTTGAATTGGAAGTGCTTGAGATTTATTTGATGGGACAAAAGAAAAGTAAAGCTTGATGATGATTTGGACCAAAGGGTAAACCTGGCAGACCGTTTGACCACATTTTAAACTTTTTTAGAAAAAGCCTTTGATGACCAGAATGTGGTCATTTCCCCCAAATAGCTCAAAATTAACACAACAAAATAAGTTAGAAAATAAATTCATGAAGTTTCAATAGAAATACTGTTATCTTCATCTGGCTCTTAGCCTTTTCCTATCAGGTTAGAATCTGGTTTTATTTTAATTAATTAATTAATTTTTGAGACAGATTCTCACTGTCACTTTGGGTAGACTGCCGTGGCATCATCATAGTCCACTGCAGCCTCAAACTTCTGGGCTCAAATGAACCTCCTGCTTCAGCCTCCCAAGTAGCAGAGACTGTAGGCATCTGCCATGATACCCATCTAGTTTTTCTATTTTTAGTAGAGGTGGGGTTTTGTCTTCCTCAGGCTGGTCTCAAACTCCTGAGCTTAAGCAGTCTACCTGCCTAGGCCTCCTAGAGTGCTAGGATTACAGGTGTGAGCCACAAATAGTAAATAATTTATTTATTTTGAGACAAAATCTCACTGTGTTGCCCTTCATAGAGTGCTGTGTCATCACAGCTCACAGCAACCTCAAACTCTTGGGCTTAAGCTATTCTCTTGTCTTAGCCTCCCAAGTAGCTGGGACCACAGGCACCTACTACAACACCTGGCTATTTTTAGAGATGAGGTCTCGCTCTAGCTCAGGCTGGTCTCGAACCTGTGAGCTCAGGCAATCCGCCTACCTTGGCCTCCCAAGTGCTGGGATTATAGGTGCGAGCCACTGTACCCAGTGGCACTTTTTGATAAGAGACTACAGAAGACTGATAGGAGTGAGCTAGCTGTATTTTTGAAAAGTCTTTGAAGATGAGATGTTCTGAGTGTGGTGACATTGCATTTTATTCCCCAGTTTTGATACCAATGGACAGATATTTAGATACTCTAATGCAGTGTCTAGGGATGTATTACAAATCTCTTGTGGGGGAAATAGGCTGATTACACTATATTTTAGCTAAATACTGACTTGTAGTGCCTTGTTTTCATTGGCCATAAAATCTGCATTTTTCTGCTTTCCTTCCCAAAATATATTACCAAATAATACTGCTCTTCTGTGGAAATGTTAATTAAGAAGAGTACATTCTGTAAGTTCTCTGGAATTTCCACGATGTGGGGTATTGTAGAATTTGTGTAGGGATGTGCGATTTGATTTGTTCTCCTACCACCTGGTATTCTTCTGTTCAGCCACGAGGAGACTTCAGAAAGTTTGTAGAAAATTGGAATTAAAAGATAAAAATAAAAAATATAAACTTAATTTTTTTTTTTTGAGACAGAGCCTCACGCTGTCCCCCTGGGTAGAGTGCTGTGGCACCACAGCTCACAGCAACCTCCAACACCTGGGCTCAAGCGAGTTTCCTGCCTCAGCCTCCCAAGTAGCTGGGACCTCAGGTGCCCACCACAATGCCTGGCTATTTTTTGGTTGCAGCCATCATTGTTATTTGGCGAGCCTGGGCTGGATTTGAACCTGCCACCTTAGGTGTGTATGGCTGGTGCCTTAGCCACTTGAGCCACAGGTGCCAAGCCAAAACTTAATTTTTTTAATTTAAGCTCCATCAAGTTCAAGACACTGTGGTAAGCAATGAAAGCAGCCGTTTAGTCCATCCCCAAGGAACTACAGGTCCTGGGAGCTTAACCATGTCAGTGCAGGCTTTTCTATAATTAATAAACTGAAGGAAAATGGGTGCTCTTTACAAATTCTTTTAAGATTAGGAAGCAAAGGCTTAGCACTTGTAGCTCAGCCGCTAGGGCGCCAGCCACATACACCGGAGCTGGCGGGTTCGAATCCAGCCCGGGCTGCCAAGCAACAGTGACAACTACAGCAAAAAAATAGCCAGGCATTGTGGTGGGCGCCTGTAGTCCCAGCTACTTGGGAGGCTGAGGCAAGAGAATCGCTTAAGCCCAGGTGTTGGAGGTTGCTGTGAGCTGTGGTGCCACAGCACTCTACCCAGGGGGACCGCGTGTGGCTCTGTCTCAAAAAAAAAAAAAAAAAAAAAAGATGAGGAAGCAAAAAACTCAGGAGGAACCAAATCAGACTGCAAGGCCTACTGATGCCCCTGCAGACCCTTACGCGGTTTCCCTTGGTGATGGAGTGGGGTGAGAGGAGCTTTGTCGCAGTGAAGGACTCTGGTGAAGCTTTCCTTGGGCATTTTTCTGCTAAACTTTCCAAATACCCTGGTAGTAGCAGTTGTTATCATTCTTTGGTCCTCCAGACAATGAACAAGGAAAATGCCTGGGCATCCCCGAACTGTTGTCATGACCTTGGCGCTGACTGGACCACTTGCCCTCTCGGAAGCTCCTATTTTGATTGCGCTTTACTTTCAGGCTTGTTCTGCTAAAGCCGTGTTGTATCTCCTGTTTGGATTGTTCAAGGTGGCCGTAGGATCTTGATCCCACTCGTTTAAAATTTCCGTCAAAAGCTCTGCTCTTGTCTGCAGCTGAGACGGGCCCATCGTGTGGGAAGTTTGTCACTTTTACTTTTTCAGTCAGAATCGTGTGACTGCAGCTGTCTGTGGTTTTGGCGTCGTCTTTGCTGCTGCTGACCAAAGGTCCTTGCCGGGTCGGGTGTGGACAGGGAGAGTGTTTCCTCGGTAAGGATGTTGAGGGCGTGCTGCTGCAGGCCGTCCCCGCCTCTGTCCCTTCTGTGGACGAGTTACCATTCGTGCTTTGTGTAAAGCGTCAGTCCTTGGCCTTTCTTCCACCCAGGCTTCCCTGCAAATTGGATGTCTGTTCTTGCTTCAATTAGCAGAATTCATGTTGCTGTGATGCAGGCTCTTTTCAAATGGATGTCTTACCCTCTTAGTGCCTCGAAATAGATCCTGTTCAGCCATGTTAAGATAATTTGGTATGAGTTTATTTTGGCGCCCCCGTTTTTGAAATGTGTGCATAGTTTTTTCATAATATGCATTTTCCATGAAGTTTTTAAAGACTCCTTTTATCTGTATTCCTGCTTGTATGATATCAACAAACATTCATTACATGCTTTTTTATACCCAGTGCTCTGGAACCCAAAGGGGAATAAGCCAGTCTCTGCCCCCAAGAGCATGTGGCCTCGTGGAAAGTCATAGAGAGCCATGGTGTTGCCACCGCCAGAACCCGTGAAGAGCAGTGAGGAGCCCACACTCAGGACACATGTACGGTGTCTTTTGCCTGAAAACCAGCTTGTTTCATTTTCCAACTCTTGGTCTTGGAGGTTGTTTCAATCTCCAACTCTTGGTCTTAAACCCCAGCTGGTGAAGGGGTTGGTTGTTCTCTGTGCAGGGCAGAGGCAGAGAGAGGTTAAATGGTGGCTGGTGACGGGAGGAATCAGGGTTAGAAGCTGGGCAGTCTGGCACGGGAGCCCACAATTTTAAGAAGCGGAGAACAGTTGGGGAAGCCACAGGCCAGTCAGGGTAACTGTCACATTAGCAAAGGTGTCAGGGGAGGAGGACTCGATGCTGGGTGTGGGGGGTCAAGGGACAGTGGGGGAAACGCACAGACAGGGCTGTGATTAAACTAAGCCTGGGTGGGTTAGTCTGAAGTTGGCTAGTGACCTGAGCTCTTAAAGTGGAGACCAGCCTGAGCTAGAGCGAGGCCCCTTGTTTAGAGCGAGTCTTTAAACATAGCCGGGGGTTGTGGCAGGCACCTGTAGTCCCAGCTACTTTGGAAGTTAAGGCAAGAGAATCACTTAAGCCCAAGAGTTTGAGGTTGCTGTGAGTTATGACGCCACAGCACTCTTGCATGGGTTTCTGACAGGAATTGTCTCCAGGGGAATAGGTGGGTAGTATGAGTAGTTGCTGTCCAGAAATACTGCAAAGTGTATGTATGGCCAGGGAAGTTCTAAACTAGGGTGTTCCTTTCTACTCTTTTCTGCAGTTATAAAATCAGATATTTCTCCTAGAGAATCCCAAATTGTAATAGAGAGGAAATTAGGTTTGAGCTATTATATTGTTAAGGTTTCTTAAAGTAGGTCAAAATGTTAGGAAAGAAGATTTTCCTTTTTTGCTATTATAAAGTAGTTCAGGCACACTGATTATATGGAAGTAGCGTGAATACCTTTTACCTACCGTGATCGAAGCCCAGGGGTCTCACTTCCTGCTCTTATTTCCTCCCCCCCCCCCCCCGTTTGTTTTTATCATTGCCATTCACTTACTTTATACTCCACTACAGGGGGCTGCATTCATCATTGACACTGTTGCTGTTTGTGATTTTTAAATCTTTTATTTTATTGTATTTATTATTATTATTTTTTTAATGTCACCCTGGGTAGAATGCTGTGGCATCACAGCTCACAGCAACCTCCAACTCTTGGGCTCTCGAGTCTCCTGCCTCTGTCTCCCAAGTAGCTGCCACCACAGGTGCCCACCACAACGTGCAGCTATTTTTTGGTTGCAGCCATCATTATTGTTTGGCAGGCCCACGCTGGATTTGAACCCGCCGGCTCAGGTGTATGTGGCTGGCGCCTTAGCCGTTTGAGCCACAGGTGCAGAGTCTGAACCCTGGTTTTCTTAGTGAAATGTATCTGTTCCTTTTTTTAAGAATTGGTGTAAACTTTTAATAAATGTTTAATAAATGTTTAAATTCCCTAAAAAGTACCCAATATACGTTTGGCCCTCAAACCATGTGGGAATTAGGGTTGCTGACCTGCCAAACAATCAAAAATCCTATATAACTTTTGACTTTCCCAAAACTTACCTACTCATAGCCTACTATTAATCTGAAGCTTTTCTGATAAACAATCGACCCTTGTTTCTTTTATGATTAATATATGTATTATATACCATATTCTTACAAGAAAGCAAGCTAGAGAAAGAACGTGTTAAGAAATCATAAGGAATAGGGTGGTGCCTGTGGCTCAAGGAGTAGGGCGCTGGCTCAATATGCCGGAGGTGGTGGGTTCAAACCCAGCCCGGACCAAAAACTGCAAGAAAAAAAAAAAGAAAGAAAGAAAGAAATCATAAGGAAGGCAAAATAGATTTCCTATACATTGTCGCTGTCTTCACACTGGAGAGGCTGAGGGGGAGGAGGAAGAAGAGTGGTTTGCTCCCTGCCTCGGGGTGGCAGAGGTAGAGGAAATTCAAGTATAGGTGGACCCACGTGGTTCAAACCTGTGTTGGTCAAGAGTCCAATATATAGTTTTTAAGAAAATGTCGTCTTATTTGCTTTCAACCAGTCATCTATGGGAGAGTAGGTTTTCAATTGTGGGATATGCCTGCTACTAACAATATTATTTGCTGTATGTTATCTTTAGTAAGAGATTAAAAGGTAGTCATTTAATGTTATAACATAAAGTGGCTCCTACCATCCCATGTGTTTGTATTAAGTGGGAGAAAAATAACGTCTGCCTCCCAGATTATGGACACCCCTGACACAGGCATTTCTATATCTCTCAGAAATCCTGAGATTTACTGTCTTTAACTCCCAAAGGACAGTGAAGGTCCAGAATTAAGGGAAGAAACCAAAGCTGTTCTGGCTTAGGAAAAATAATATTGATGAGGGAGACTCACTTTTCCTGCTTTCTAGGGAAGCACATAAAATGAATCGCATGAATGAAAAATTATACTTCATTTCTCCGAGTAATGGCAATGTAGGAAATTTAATCATTGGTCTCCAAAATTAAAGAACATTTGAAGACGGCAATCTAGGGCTTTTTAAGAGTCTTCACTGAGAAACAATTAGCTCTTTAAGTTGGAATTTTCATCACTCTGTCAGATCCTGAGAATTCGAAGAAAAAAAATAATTCTTTCGGTGTTTTTATGTCATCTCCCGATATTATCTGGCAGGAGCCGGCGAAATCCTAGAAAGAGAGGCTTAAGCTTCTCACTGGCTTTCCCCGCTCCCCTTGAGAAGAAACTGTTCCATAGAATGCAATTGTGTGATAAATGAAAAAGGCTGTTAAGGATCCACATTGGGCCATGTTTGATTAAAAGCCTTCCTGAAACATAGTAGACATCGGCATCCTTTTTCAAATAGGAGACAGACCCCAGCGCTTGACACCTCCTTAGGGACCCAGGAGCACCGTAAGCTCCTTGCAGAAGCAGCAGGTGTGGGTCTCAGTGGGGGGCTAGAGCGTGATTTATAGAAAGTGTTGCTGCCATCTGCTTGGTTATTGACTATTTATTTGTTTCTTTTCCGTTAAGCTAGTCTGAGTCTTACCTCCAGGGGTGATTTTCCATAAAAAGTTGTTTCTGAAGGACAAGCTTTCTTCGAAACAGCTTTCCAGCCATCTAGTAGACCTGGTTTCTCAAAGCCACCAGCAGCTGCAGCGCCCCAGAGCTTCTCAGAGATGCGGACTCTCAAGTCCCATCCAGGCCTGGATTTTCACCAGGTCCTGCCTGATTTGCAGGCATTGTAAAGTTTAAGAAGTGTTAATCTAGGGCAGCACCTGTGACTCAAAGGAGTAGGGCACAGGCCCCAAATGCCGGAGATGGTGGGTTCAAACCCAGCCCTGGTCAAAAACTGCAAAAAAAAAAAAAAAAAAGCATTAATCTAGATAATCTTCTTCACTGTCATCCTCACTGTCATTTAATGTATCAGCAGAAACGTGAGTCACTAGCTCCAATTCAACTCCAAAGAACTATCTCCTATTCTTATTTATACTGAGTTTGTTAAAGGGCCTTAATTTTATTTTCCCCCCCAAAGAAACATGCTAGAGTATTTTTGGAAAGGCTCTAAATTTTCAAAACTTATGTTTGTTTCATAAAAGGGAGCTAAAGGAAAGAAGATAGTCTGATAGATTGGAAAAAACTGAATTAGGTGTTGGCCTTAATTTCTGATCCTGTGTTGGACCTGTCTGTTTTAATGATTATCCTGTTTCGCTCTGATGTCAGAAGACATCCAATGGGTTTTGTGTTGTTATTGTTGTTGTTGCGTTCTACATAAGCCCTCAACTTGCTTGGGAATTGCATAATAGGGAAATACAGGCAGCATGAACAGTTATGGCTTCCAGGAAGGATTTTCCCAGTGATCTGAAAAAGGAAGGTATTCTAGAAATACAATTATGTGCCTACCAATGTGATATGAAAATGACAGGCCTCTGATTCCATGACAAGGGGTTAGTGACCACGCTGAGGACATTCTTTGGCCCTCAAACACAGTTGATCACAGGTTATAGGAAGAAAGAACCTGTTTATTTAGAAAATCTGCCAGTTATTTTGGAATACCCAAAGTTTATGGGAAGAGTGAACAAAACTGATCAGTACTGTGGATATCACAGATTTACAAGAAGGTCTTACAAGTGGTGGAAAAAAGGATTCTTCTGGCAGGGTGGCACCTGTGGCTCAAAGGAGTAGGGCACCGGCCCCATATGCCAGAGGTGGCAGGTTTGAACCCAGCCCCAGCCCCCCCCCCAAAAAAAAATTATTATTCTGGCTGGCAGAAGTTGTAGTTGTGAACAGCTACAACTTTTACTGGTTAACTAAGAAGAAAGTAGAGAAAAAGTGCAGACACACCTTTCTTACAGGAGAAATCTCATCACTCAGCTTGTGAACAATGTGAGGAACAGAAATTCAAGAAAGAAGTGAAGACCATCATCTTCTGACACTAGGGACAGGCTAAATGGGAAGCTGCGTTTCATAATGAAAAATGAAAAAAAAAAATGGACAAAGGGGGCAGCACCTGTGGCTCAAAGGGGTAGGGCGCCAGCCCCATATACTGGAGGTGGTGGGTTCAAACCTGGCCCCTGGCCAAAAAAAAAAAAAAAAAAATGGACAAAGGATTACACAGTTTGCAGAAGAAGAGAGGAGAAAGTTGGAAGGAGAGAAACCATTTTCGACTGTGAGACGCGTGAGAGGAAGCCTGGACTCCATCCTGGGGACTCCTTCAAGGAGTATCACACTCATAAAAAATTATAAACAAAAACACTTTAATTATTTTATGTCACCTAAAGTAGATAATAAAATCATTAGGTAAGTTCATATTTATGTTTTTCTCTTTTAAAACTGTAAGATAATTACAAATAATCAGTAACCTCTTTCCTCCCCAAAATTAATATGAGTTTCAGATTATGTAGGTGGCAGAAAAATTGGATTGGAAAGGGTTTAACTGTAACAGCGTGAGCATGGACTAGCTAGTCGGTTATAACCTGAGCCTGTGGTCCCCTCTGGAGAATTCTAAAGTCACTTCTAGTCTCATGGTCATGGTGAAATACTTACTTCTAGTCTCATGGTCATGGTGAAATACTTGTGCACGCATAGCTATCAGGCATTTCTACCCTAGACCTCAACTTCTGTGTTCTGTGAACAACATTTTAGATAGAAGTAATACCACACCCTCCCAGAGAAGGAGTTTTCATTTGTAACAAAGACCTGGATGTCTTAACTCCCATGCCAATATACTTTTTTTGTGAATAATGTGCTCATAAAACTTTGGTTCATGCACAGCCAACCTAAATCTTTCCAGCTGCTCAATATTTTATCAATATTTGTCAGATACTCCAGGATTATTTAGCAAATACTTTGCAATTCATGTCATAAAATATTTTCAAGAGATAAACTTAAAATGAAAAAGGTTAATGCTTCATAGTATTACTATAAAAAATTCGCCATCGTTACGCATATTCTAACTTATGTACTGATATGTTAATTTTTACTTCTATCTTTTTCTTTTAATCTCCGCACATAAAAATTAATATATTCGGTCAAGGCTTTTTGAACTATTGAACTTTTGTTTTTCTGAGTTCAAATGAATGTATTATTTTTCTTTTATTGTTTTTTTTTCTACTCCTTGAGGTTTTATCTTTGTTATTTTTTCATCTTTTTAAATTGAATGATTCTATTAGTATAAAGAAACCATTTATCATGAAAAATTAATCCTTCCAATAAACTTTTATTCTCATCCAGCGAGTGAGTTTTCATTTATAAATACGTATTTTATTTGAACATTCTTTCCATGATAAATTATTATTATTATTTTTGGCCAGGGCTGGGTTTGAACCCACAACCTCTGGCATATGGAGCCGGTGCCCTACCCTTTTGAACCACAGGCACCGCCTGGTAAATGAATATTTTTTAACATCTAAGGAATTAGAATTTTAGAATATTTTAAAATAAATTTCTAGTTTTATTAGAGTAAATTTAATGGCAGATCTTCTTGTAAATGTATTTTTTAAATTTGAAACTCTCTTAAGTTTTGGAAAGTAAATATAACATGTTGATAATTGTTTCTTTTTCCCCCCAATGTCAATAGTGTATCAGTGACTTTAAAAATGTGATTTCCAAAACTCTTAGAAGTGATCAAGGAATACAGCAGCATCTCAGGTTACAAAATCAATACTCATAAATCTGTAGCCTTTATATATACCAACAATAGTCAAGCTGAAAAAACAGTCAAGGACTCTATTCCTTTCACAGTAGTGCCAAAGAAGATGAAATATTTGGAAGTTTACCAAACAAAGGATGTGAAAGATCTCTTTAAAGAGAACTATGAAACTCTAAGGTAAGAAAAAGCTTGAGATATTAACAAATGGAAAAACATACCATGCTCATGGCTGGGAAGAATCAACATTGTTAAAAGGTTCATATTAACCAAAGCAATATACAATTTTAATGCAGTCCCTGTTAAAGCACCAGTATCATACTTTAAAGATCTTGAAAAAATAATACTTCATTTTATATGGAATCAGAAAAAACCTAGAATAGCGAAGACATTACTCAGAAATAAAAACAAATCAGGAGGAATCACACTACCAGACCTCAGACTATACTATAAATCGATAGTGATCAAAACAGCATGGTACTGGCACAAAAATAGAGAGGTAGATGCATGAAACAGAATAGAGAACCAGGAGATGAATCCAGCTACTTACTGTTTTCTGATTTTCAATAAGCCACTTAAAAGCATTCAGTGGTGAAAAGACTCCCTATTTAACAAATGGTGCTGGGTGAACTGGCTGGCGACCTGTAGAAGATTGAAACTGAACCCTCACTTTTCACCACTAACCAAGATAGACTCTAGCTGGATTAAAGAGTTAAACTTAAGACATGAAACTATAAAAATACTAGAGGAAAGTGCAGGGAAAACTCTTGAAGAAATTGGCCTGGGAGAATATTTTATGAGGAGGGCCCCCCCCCAGGGCAATTGAAGCTAAACCAAAAATACATTACTCGGATCTGATCAAACTAAAAAGCTTCTGTACAGCCAAGAACACAGTAAGTAAAGCAAGAATACAGCCCTCAGAATGGGAGAAGATATTTGCAGGTTATGTCTCTGACAAAGGTTTAATTACCAGAATCCACAGAGAACTCAAACGTATTAGCAAGAAAAGAACAAGTGATTCCATCTCAGTGTGGGCAAGAGACTTGAAGCGAAACTTCTCTAAAGAAGACAGGTGCTCTGCCTACAGACATATGAAAAAATGCTCATCATCCTTAATCATCAGAGAAATGCAAATCAAAACCACTGTGAGATATCATCTAACCCCAGCAAAATTAGCCCACATCACAAAATCCCAAAACCATAGATGTTGGCCTCCATATGGAGAAAAGGGAATACTTCTGCACTGCTGGTGGGAATGCAAACTAATATGTTCCTTTTGGAAAGATGTTTGGAGATCACTTAGGGATCTGAAAATAGACCAGTCATTTGATCCTTCAATTCCTCTACTAGGTATATATCCAGAAGATCAAATATCACTTTATAACAAAGATATTTGCACCAGAACGTTTATTGCAGACCAATTCATAATTGCTAAGTCATGGAAGAAGCCCAAGTGCCCATCGACCCATGAATAGATTAATAAATTGTGGTATATTTATACTATAGAATATTATGCAGCCTTTAAAAAAGATGGAGACTTTACCTCTTTCTTGTTTACATGGATGAAGCTGGAACATATTTTTCTTAGCAAAGTACTTCAAGAATGGAAGAAAAATTATCCAATGTACTCAGCCCTACTATGAAACCAATTTATAAACACCCACACTTTCAGATAAAAGCTAAACCCAATTATAGCCCAAGAAGAAGGGGAAAGGAGAGAGAGAAGGGAGGGGAGGGAGGAGAATGGGTGGAAGGAAGGTATTTGGTGGGATTACACCTACAGTGCATTTTACAAGGGTACAAGTTGAATCTACTAAGTGTAGAAT
>CAUYTI010057169.1:0-45093 GCA_963575145.1 Galago senegalensis | reverse complement strand
TGGATACTTTTTCTTCCATTCTTGTGATACTTTGCTAAGAAGAACATTTTCCAGCTCCATCCATGTAAACATGAAGGAGGTAAAGTCTCCATCTTTCTTTATGGCTGCATAGTATTCCATGGTGTACATATACCACAGTTTATTGGTATCAAAGTGTCCATTGATCCCATTCGTGGATCGATGGGCACTTGGGCTTCTTCCATGAGCTGGCAATTATGAATTGGACTGCAATAAACATTCTGATACAAATATCCTTATTGTAATGTGATTTTTGATCTTCTGGGTATATACCTAATAAAGGAATTGTAGGATCAAATGGCAGGTCAATTTTTAGTTCTCTAAGTGTTCTCCAGATGTCTTTCCAAAAGGAACGTATTAGTTTGCATTTCCACCAGCAGTGTATAAGTGTTCCCTTTTCTCCACATCCACGCCAGCAACTCTAGTTTGGGGATTTTGTGATATGGGCTAATCTTACTGGAGTTAGGTGATACAACTTCACTTCTGTAGCTTTCCTGCCAAAACACAGAACTTGAGTTTAACTTTAAGGAAACATCAGGCAGTGCCAAGGTGAGGGGCACTCTGCACCGGCCAGACTCCCAAAAGACAAGTGAAGACCCCGGAACTACTCCAGATTCAAGGAGACAAAGAATATACAGCAGCTAAATGCATCGTGTGGTCCCAGATTCCAGTGCAGAAAACGAGACGTTAACAGGACAGCTGACAAAACTGGAGTAAGGTCAGTGGCTCGGGTAATGGTATGAATGCTAATAAATGCTAATTACCTGAACTGGACGAGGATACAAGGACTATTTAAGATGTTGACAGGAGAAAAAGAAAAAAGCCTTTCCGACAGACCCTAACATCAGTGTAACTTTTCAGTAGGTCGTAGGTACCTGGATGTCCATTAAATTGTTCTTTATACCTTACGCATTATTTTGTATACATCAACATTATTTTTAATAAAAGAAAATTTTAAAATACAAAGCACAAAACATCATCATGTCCTTCTAGCTTCTATTACCTGCCTCTCAGTGCCCAGGCCCTCTTTTCTCTTAAAAAGTTTTAAAAGGGGTTCTAGCACTAATTAAAACTTCCTCCTTGATATCATCAGATGGTTTATAAGACAACTGAAAAGGGAGTCCGGTCTTCACCGTGGGAATCAATGCTAACACTGTGTCCCTGTATTACCACAAATCACCCTACATCCCACATACAGTCCCCATGTGTTCTCCCAGGGAGACACATTCCATGGGCTGAGTGGAGGAGTACGCAGTTGGCATGTGAAGTCTTAGGTTCATATCCCCACCACTGCCCTCACTAGCACAGTGACAGGAGGCAGACAAGGGATTCAACCTCCCAGAGTGCTCCCACCGATGCAAATTTGGGAAAATGCACAGAGCGATCATAAGGTTGACTCAGAAGAACGCGTGTGTAGAGACCAAGCATTGAGCCTGGTACGGACAGATACTCCCACACAGGACCAAGATCCACCATCACGGTTGTTACCGTCTTTGTTTCTGGGAAAATGGAACTAAGAAAACACGCCTACATCTGTTTGAAATCTCTGTCATGCTAGAAATGAAAGACATCGCAACAGAGCATGGAGCACGTTCACACTGATTGCCACACACTCCTATCAGCCATGGGCACTCCAAGGACCTCCTCCTGGTGTGAATGACGGGCATGGTCAGCACGGCAAAAGGGCTGGAGTCAGATCCGGGGACAGATCCTGGTGTCACTTTCGGTGTCCTGTGTCATCTTGGGCAAATCACCTAACCCTGTACATCTCAGAATATCCTCTCTAAAATGACGATATTCTCCCAAGGTTCTTATGAGAGTGTGTCCTGCATAGATGATTACTGTCTAACGCCTAACACACAATAGACACTCCATAAATCCTAGTTCTTCATTTGACTCAGATATTACAGGAATAAAATTACCAAGGAAGGGCCACACAAACCACGGAGGAAGTGCTCGACGGAAGAGGGAGACGGCCTGCCAGCTGACTAACCCACAGCCAGCATGATCTTGGTTAGACCTGCCCAGAGCTTCAGCTGCCTCGTCTGTAAAAATGAAACACTCCTGTCTCCTTCACAGGCTCAGCACGAGGGGACAGCTCAGGCACGAGAGGACGTCCATAGTGCTGGGGACCCAGGTGCAGGAAAGGCACACAGACCGGGGCCCCGGGGGTCGCACAGACAGCCTGAGTGTGCTCATGCCTCTCGCTCCCTTTCTCCAGAGCTTGAATGATGGCTGAGTAGTGAAGGCCGAGGTCTGGAAGCAGTTATCCCTTCAGGCTCTTCCTGTCAAAACCATCCACAGCCCAGGCTCCTGGGCCTCTCACAGAGGAAACGAAAGTCCGTCTGAAGGACAAGGGCAAGCGCCCATTTACTTTCTGAAATCCATACTCCCTCCCAAGCTGCCCTGCAATTTCCGTCCATGTTTTCTGAATTCTGCATTCTAAAAACCTTTGTTTAATCCTCCTAAGAAATCCAGGGGAAAAAAAAATAATTCTATGTCTGTGTTAGCTTTCGGACACTTCCTCCTGAAGGCTGGATTTAAATGCCACATCCTCGACTCTGGAATAAAACCAGAGGACAAAAGGAGGATTAGAAATTGGGGGATGGGGGAGGGACAGAGATTTGAAAAGAAGTTAAGGTTACAAGGATAAAAGTTAAATAAGAAAAGAAAATCCCAGTTAAGGCTGCCTTGGTTAAAGTTACAAATAAAACTAACCTCTTCCTAGATTTCTAGTTTGCAAGCCTAAGAAAGCTCCATGGCGGCTCTGCTGAGCTTGAACAACAGGCTAATTTTCAAGCAGGAATCAAAGCGGTTGGGCCCCTGGACAAACAGCTTGAAAGCCCAAGCATAAGCCTGTTCTCAGAGAGTTAAAAGGAATGCAGACTGCCCCCAAACACACCAGCCAGTTTGTTTTTTCTGCCACCTTTCCAAGGGTCACGTCTGGAGTGAGGATAAACAGTTCTGGAGGAAAAAAAAAAAAGAATTGTGTGAAGTACAGACTTTAAGAAAATAAAACACTAGAAAAACATTTCTTAAAGAGTTATATGTGTGCCTGCATATACGTATTTTACAGAGATTATACTGTGTTTATTATACAGTATTTATTATTTATACAAATACATGCTCTCACACATACGCGTGTTTGCCAAAATTGTCCAAACTTGGGGTGTCTTCAGGTATGAGTAACAGAGGGCTATAGCACATCTTTGAAAGGCGTTTTTTTTAAGCAAGATCAAATTGTTTACAAAGGAGTTCCAAAAAGGTGTCTGAGCAACATTTCAGTTTTATTTAATAAGTAAACATTAAGCTGAGTGCTTTAGGTTATTAATAGCACATTAATAGCATATTTTAGTCTAGGTCTCTTAGAAATATATTTGGGAAGCCCCAAATAGAAAACCTAAAAGAAGAGAATTCACTAGGTGCCAGGATCCACGCCATGTGCTGCTTACGTGCTGTCAGATTTTCCCTGCACAGCAGGCCGGAGTGGGGAAGTATCAGATTCTCAGGCCCACACAGCCTGTAAGTGGCAGAGTCCATCGTGATGATGCTGGAAGCTGAGGTCTACCCCATCATCACGCCGCACTGATGGAATGCTGAAAGTCCAGGGCAATCCTTCCCAATGTTGCTGTGACAACAAAGAAATGTCCCATATTCCTGGGACAGGAAGATACCCCAGCGAGGTAGAAGGTGGCCTTCCTCTAATCTCCACTCCAGCAGGAAACAGACACGATGCTTTTTGGTCTACGAGTGGAAGCAGGAAGAAGATGAACGATTTACATGCCCCGGGTGATAAATATTTAATGCCACTTGGTTCAGCGGTTCTTCAAAAACGTCTTTTAGCTCTGAAGGCCTTTCTCTTAATCCACACTTCAGGGGGTACAGCCGAGGCTCGGAGAAAATACATTTTTAATAAGGACTCAGGCAGCACAGGGGGCTCGGCGTGGTATAAAGCATTTTAGTTTTTAGAGCTCACAGAGGATCTCACACTCTTGGGAAAATGGATCCTAATGTAAAGAAGAGAATGAAAAGAGACCAAAAAAACAAACAAAAAAAAGATATCCTGGGGAAGGAGGCCTGGGGAGAGCTGTGTCAGAATAATCATCAAAATGGAGTTTTTTCCTCCCTCCTTGAAGAGCGAGTCAGGTTCAGGGGAAGCATATTCCAGAAAAGCAAGCTTAGGAGGAGAGTGACCGGCTGGCTTCCAGGTGGCCACGGCTTCTCAGCCTCTTGCCCTGCCCCTGAGGAGCTGAGGCATCACCCACGAGGCCCAGTGCCCATCCAATCCTGACCTCTTCCTGTCTGTCTCCAGAGGTGCTGGACCCTGGTACTGTTCCCTGATTCCTGGTCTCACCTGGGCTTTGACTGTGATGCTCTACTCAGGGGACCAAAGAGAAACTCAGAGATGAGCAGCGGCAGGACGCTCCCTCCGCCCATCGGTTGAAAGGACAAGCAGACAAGGCTTAGGGTTCAATCGTGAGACCCAAGGCCAGACAAGGCTTAGGGTTAAAGCGTGAGACCCAAGGCCAACCAGCAGGGCTGTGGTGGGGCTGACGATGGGCAGGGCAAAGACCTTGGCTTCCCTCTTCCCCCACCCTGCCATCTCCCGCTGATGCCAAATTGTCAGAGGGAAGGGGTCAACCCCCCCCCCTCCACACACACACACACTACATAGCACACAGCAGGGCAGAGAAAAAAGGCCACAGGCCAACACCACCGGTTAGAAGTTCACAGAACAGTGTGCGGTGAGACACCATAATTGCTAAATACATGCATATATGATGTAAACAAGTCTGTGCATGCTATACACACAGACTGAGCTATCAAGGGATAGAAAGATGAAGTGAGAGAGCAAGACCGAGATCAGAAAGACGCACAGTCAATTCTCATCACTCGTGCTTGTTTGCACGGAGTCTCCGGCGCACTGAATCAGAGAATACTGAACCCTTGCTTCTAGGGGAAACACTGGGTTAGGTTCCTCCAAGCTCCAGCTACGCTTTTTCGAACCCATCAATACACACAACCTTGTTTATGTGGATTCCCATTTAAAAACACCCGATTGAACAAAGATGGCTGATCCGTTCACTCACAGCCAACACCACTTAACTCGCACCTGAACGGGGCACCTCTGACATTTTCTCTGGAACGCACAACCCTGCTCTCCGGTGCTGAGGGACACTGTCCAGCACTTTGGTGCTTTCCTTGGGGCCCATTTTAACTGGAGAAATAACCAATAAAAAGCACAAAAGTTGAGAAAAGCACGGCACTCACAGGGCTTGAAAGGAGTAATCGTAGTAAAAGAGCTGAAACAAGAAGGTGGGTGCTGTCTTATTTGAACTCAGCCGGGCACACACGCATTGAGCAACTAGGAAATTTTTCACCTCTCTCTGCAGGTCTGTGAATGACCACAAAATCAATATAAGTATTGATTTTTTTTTCTTTTTTTTTTTTGAGACAAAGTCTCAAGCTATTGCCCTGGATAGAGTGCCGATCAAGCAATCTTCTCAGATTTTCTATTTTTTAGTAGAGATGGGGTCTCACTCTTTGCTCAGGCTGGTCTCAAACCCACGAGCTCAAGCTGTCCACCCACCTTGGCCTCCCAGAGTGCTAGGATTACAGGCGTGAGCCACCGCACCTGGTCCACAGTATTGATTTTGAAATTTACAAATAAACTGTAGTGAGTAGGTGAACTGGCAAATATAGAATCTGCAAATAAGGAGAATCGACTATCACCATGTTAATTTTCTTTTTAATTTGTTCCTTGATGGTAGGAGATGAAAAGCTTTTTGTTTCCTTATATATTCTTTTCTTCCTCTTTATTTTCAATGGCTGTCTAGTTTTTCTACAAAAACTTATAATTAGGGGAGAGAGAAGATTGCAAATATAAGATTAAAAACAAAAATAAAAGAAACAAGGGGCAAAAGCCTTAAGTAAAATCTCTTAGCAGGAGACCATCCTACAGCACCAGGGAGCAGAGTTGGTCATGTTCACCAAGTGACGTAAGGGATGGTCTCAAAGTGCACCTTGCACCTAATTTCTACTCCTTCCCCAAATAGCCAAAAGGGACAAACAGCTGTGGGATAGGCTAGAGGCGTGAGGGGGTATGCGAGAGAGCTAACTCCCTGTGTGGGTATCTAAGACCCCTATGGGACAGGTGAGTGTGGACGCCCAGATGGGTATCTAACCCCTGCATGGGTATCTAACACCCCTATGTACCCATCTGAGCGTGGATGCCCAGATGCCCATCTTCCCTATCCATATCTAATAAAATCTTCCTTTATGCTCGTTTGATGCTTACCAACGAGAAGACATGAGCTTCTTTCAGTTCAAACAGTAAATAGGCTCTAAGTACCTACTATATACAAAATATTGCACAAGGAGCTTCGCTGGAAAGAATAACACACATTTTCATCATGTTTAACCTGTTTGCTATGCACAAATCTACTCTAGTAACTCAAAAATTAAAAAAACGAATTTATGAAATTCTTCAGCTTCTAACTAGAAAGAAAACTAAGTTAAAGAATTGAAAAAGCATCCAGATAGCACGAAAATATGGTAAATTAGCTCTCCATTCCTTCCTTACACATCAACAAGCAACTTTTAATCCCTAATCCTCCTTCCCTAAGCTGCTTTTACTATCCCATCTGCTCCTGTTGCTCATGCCTTCAGGATCTTATAATTAAATTCTAATTAAAGTTTAAGGCATGTAATAAAGAAAACACTTGTGGAATGTCTTTGATTCGAGAGGCCAAAATAACATTTCGGCAGTTTGAAAAATGAATTATATCCTTTTGCTTAACATGCATCTTTAAAATGAAATTAAAATGGGAAAGAAATTCCAATCTTATGTGATTTCACCAGCCACACATTATGTAAATATGTTCATCATCACGGGTTGCATTTAAGTCAGCTGGAAACAGCACGGAGGAGACTCTGTCCAGCATGCCCGGTGGCAGTGGTACCAGACACCACTGAGGCACCCTCATACAAGGACACCAGTGCCAGGCATTGCATCTACCATGTTTCCCTCAAAATAAGACACTGTCTTATATTTATTTTTTCTCAAGAAGACACACACTAAGGCTTATTTTCAGGGGAATCTTCTCCTCTCCACCAAAATGCATGCTGTGGCTATGCAGATACGCTGCATAGCCACGCCCATCACTAGGTCTTATTATCAGGGTAGGGCTTATATTTAACAAATGCATAGAAATCCTGCTAGGGCTTATTTGGGGGGTAGGTCTTATTTTCAGGGAAACATGGTACCTAGCACAATACCTGGATGCTCAAAGAACAGAGTTCTCCCCCTCCCCCTCTGATCTCTCACCAGTCAGTCAAGTCTACCTTTTCTGCATCTTCCAAATCTTTCTCTTCTGCTCTGTTAGTTTAGCTTCCCAACATCCCTGGGAACATTTACAATCCTTCCCCACCTCCAGCTTCAGCCCCTACCACAGCCCATGCTCAACTCCACATGGCCGATAGCTGCCTTCCAGAAGCATCATTCTGCTCAGGCTGCTCCACTTGTACCTGTCTTGGCTAATAATTTGTGTCCTCCAGTAACTGACAAATACCTCTACTATAGTATCGGACATAATTTTTATTTCTACCCTTAGTCTTTGAGCTAGCTTGTTGGGAATGGGCACTGTCCTATAAAGAAAAAAAGTGGCTTTGTGTGTTTTTAATCTAGAAAGAAAAAGGTCCTTTTTTTGCTTTTGACTTGGAAAGGAAAAGTAATTTATAAATTCCCAAAATACTTACCAAACTCTTCCAAAAGCATCTGGTTTACTGGTAACTTGTACCCAGTTTTACTTTTGATATAGGTTACACTTTAATCTTCCTCATCAATAATTATTCATTATATAATTATATATATTTCATATTTTTTATTAAATCATAGCTGTGTATGTTAATGCAATCATGGGGCATAATGTGCTGGTTTTATATACCATTTGAAATATTTTCATCAAACTGGTTAATATAGCCTTCACTGCATTTTCTTAGTTATTGCGTTAAGACATTTATACTCTATACTTAGTAAATTTAACATGTACCCTTGTAAAATGCACTCTAGTTGTATTTCATAATTCCTAATAACTAATGTGCCAGACACTGTTTGAAGTGCTTTATGTTATTATTCAAATTCTCAAAACCACCATGTTATCTGAGAAAAGGAAACTGAAGGACAAAGTGGAGGTGACTGGCCCAAGATCATGATGGTATTCGGTGGAGGGGCCACCCAGGCTGGCGTCAGAGCCCATGCCAGCAGCACTCAAGCCCAAAGCCTGAGTTAAGCATGGAAGAACCTTGACTTCTTTTCTCCAAATGCTCCCAACATATGACCTATGACCTAGCTGGACCACCCCTTAGCTAGAGCACCCAGTCGTTCACGCCCACACCTTCCCATAGGCTGTGTTTTCACCAGGGAGCCCCCTAACCCACCCAGGAGATTCTTGTTTATCCTTTACGTCCCAGTTTGGTCATTTCCTGTCTTGAGAGGTCTTTCCTGATGCCCTGCACAGACCTATCGCTCCCTGTCGGAAACTATCAGACTTCTGCTATGGTGCTAGTTATGCTGCTATGGTGCTAGTTATGCCCTGTGATCATCAGGGCAGCCTTGCTGTCCTCTCTGCCTCCTCTGAAGGTGAGGTGCACACCAGGACCTTGATAACCGTGGGAGGAGAGAAGAAACAGACAAACAGAGCACAGTCCACAGTACTCACTGTCAAAATGAGTATGGAGAGAAGTATTATATCTAAGGATATAATACTTTTTAAACCAAAAGAACACTTATCACACTCTTCCAGAGCAACAAGGGCACTGTAACTCACCTGGTGTCTTGCTTTTATTGACCATCAAAATGCCTTAGTTCCTTTCTTCCATGACTCACAACCTTTAAGAGAACCCATTCAGACCAGAGCGAGGAGCAAAACAGTAGACTTGGTCACACGTGGCAGCCTGGACTTGCTTGTGGCTGGTATTCTATCATGGAGTCCAAGACTTCAGGAGCCCAGGGGCCCCACACCCAGGCTTCCCTGATGCCTGCCCTCTTTTCCAGGTGAGCATCTCCACCTAGACTTGATGTGAGCTCCAAAGCTTCTGAGACTGAAGTATTTTCCTTGACCCTGATGCCCCTATGAACCTTGCTCCCTTGTGGCCCCAACCCCCACCCCCACTAGCTTGGTTCTGTTCCAGGTGGTCCACAGCTGCTACCTTGTTCTAAGGGCTCAGTGTCCCTCATGCCTGGAAGTCCCTAAGCCTTGTCTCCCATTCAGTGACTAAGCACAAACTGATTCGGAGGACTAAGTAATAAGCACCAATAACACTAGGTCTTTCCCATAGCTCTATCTCAACTTCCTCAAAACCTGCAAAAACACGAGTATGTTAATTAATCCATTCAACCCATCTTTACCAAACGCCTACTGTGTGACAGGCCAGACCATGAAGCCAGGGAATGTTGCACAGCTGATGAGAAGCAGAGGTGGGACATGACCAGGCCCCTCACAAGACTCCAGGCCACTCCACACGACTGACCACTTCCTGAACAGGCAATGAATTTTCATACCTCCAGCCACGTTCACACCTCCGTCCATCCCATCCCATCTTCTCCTGTCCACAGTACTCACCCCGGGGATCCTGCTCACTCCCTCATCATTCGTATTCCCTAAAGCTCCAGAAGCCCACCATCCCCTGCGCTCAGAGGTAAAGGTACAAGATTTAGCTCCTGCCTTTCAAAAGCTAACAGTCCAGCAGGAGGTAAAGACAAGTGAATAAATCCGGACACTGATGAGTGTGCCCCGTGATGAGGAAAGGCCTGGCGCTGGCCTGGGGGCCTCCCCTTGGAGCTGCCCCTGTCCCCGCTCCTTCCCTCCCTATCCCACACGCCTGTACTGTTCCTTCTACAGACACAACATTTTTCACATTGAATCATGATTTACGACTTAGCCACATCACTACAGTCAACCCCTTGAGGGAACTGATTAGTTTGGACTTACTGAGTGGCCTGCAGACTGCAGTGGTTAAAAGAATGAGCCTTATCACTGAGACCCTGGCGAGGACTTACTAACCACCAGACCCTGGCAGGTTACTGAACAACTCTGCCTCTCAGCTCAGCACCTGTGGCTCAAGCGGCTAAGGCACCAGCCATGTACACCAAAGGCGGCGGGTTCAAATCCAGCCCGGGCCGCCAAACAACAATGACGGCTGCAACCAAAAAATAGCCAGGCGTTGTGGTGGGTGCCTGTGGTCCCAGATACTTGGGAGGCTGAGGCAGGAGACTCATTTGAGCCCAGGAGTTGGAGGTTGCTGTGAGCTGTGATGCCACAGCACTCTACCCAGGGGAATAGCTTGAGGCTCTGTCTCAAAAAAAAAAGAAAAAATGAACAACTCCGCCTCTCAATGTTTTCCATACCTCTAACATGGGGTTCAATCAGAAATATAGTGAAGGTTACCATGTCAATTGTACTCCCCCTAAGCCATTATCAGTTCTGGCCTCAGTCTTTGGTATTGCCTCCTTCAATATCAATGCTGACATTACTCAACCTGTGTGTGATCAATGACAGCGTGACAGGGAGGGTGTCCGTCATATCTAGATATTATATTGATAACGATGTCAGTAATACAAAGCACTTTGGGATCTATTATTAATATAATGTCTACTGCCAAAATATAGATAAGTGGTTTACATCTAACACGGGATGAAAAAATCTCTTTATGAGATTTTAACATGTCAAAGACAGACCAGTTAGCTGAAATATAAATGTGCATGATTATTATGAAAATAAAATGCTATACCAGATTATTTTGAATGCTGTTAATATTATGTGCCTATTACTAAGAATGTAAATATGTTAATAGGATAACAATTGATAGTTAAAACAATACCAAGAAAGAGAAGATAAGCTCATTAAGAAAGAACATTGCACAGCCGGGCATTGTGGCAGACGCCTATAGTCCCAGCTACTCGAGCGGCTGAGGCAAGAGAATCGCCTCAGCCCAGGAGTTGGAGGTTGCTGTGAGCTGTGATGCCACAGCACAACAAAGTGAAACTCTGTCTCAAAAAAAAAAAAAAAAGAAAGAAAGAAAGAACATTGTGTATCTTTTAAGACCATGAATCTTTATAAAAAGTTAAATATAGGGCAGTGCCTATGGCTCAAAAGGGTAGGGCACCAGCCCCACATGCCGGAGATGGTGGGTTCAAACCCTGCCCTGCCCCCCCAAAAAGGAAAAGTTAAAAATATAAAGCAAAGCACTAATAAAAATGAGATATTGTGATTCTAATATTTATAACACTATTTAGTTCACAAAATCAGAAAATAAATAATAATTAAAAATCATATGTAATGTTTTGGTTATTTAATTCTACTTATACCAAGAGTCTTTCAAGAAAATACTCTTTTGGGGAATACCTTATAATTTATAAGGATGGGTTAAGAACAGAATGTCAACTTTACTATTTCCACATTTCACAAAGTAGAAAAACTCCCAATAGTGTGCAGGAACACTGATGATAAATCATCTCTGATATGAACGCGATAAAATACGTAGAGTACCACAAAAAACCCCAGAAAAATGAAGTTCCCTAAAACATACTTTATTTCTGCTAATCTTTAAAATCACAGATGTTAAAGTTTAAGGACAATTCCTTAAAATTTGGAGCCTCTGAAGGACGTGCGACTGACTTCCACGTGAGATGTGTCTAGGATACAAAGGTGTGACATGAGCCTCAGTAAGAAATTATTGGTGTTCTTCAAGGTAGGTGAGAGCACGAAGCTCATGTCACAAGAGGGTAGAGAGTAAATGAAGAATTAAACAAATGAAGGAGTGGTGTTGATGGTTCTTATGGAGGATTTGATACAGAAGGAGAAATACAGGGCAGTGACCTACAGCCCAAATTTATAAAGAGCTTTCACTTACTAAGGCAAGAAATGAAGGCCGAAAAATCGCGGAAGAATATATTACATCTGTACATAGTAGTCTAAAGGACTGAGCACCAAAAATGTATACAGAATACTAATTCTGACCCACACCATCCAATATATTTGATTCCTAAATGCTTAGCTTCGGCTGAGCCAGTTTCCTCAATAACTTTCAGAACAAACAGAAAAGCAAAACTTTGAAGCCAAGACATTTTCCTGTTCTAGTACATCTGTGATTCTCCTTACAAAGCCCTCAGATGGAGTATCCTTATGTTTCTAGACTGAGTGGAAGGTACACGTACACATATGGATACCCAGGTGTCCACTGCACCTGACCATGTGTGTACCTCTGAAGTTCTCAGAAATACAAGAATCCACTCTGAAGAACTTTATCCCCATCTCTGAAGATCTATTCGTGACATAAGGAACATGAAAGGGAAATAGAAACATCTAGTTGGAGAGGATATTAATTATCACAGTATATGATGTCAAAAACACTCAATTAAATACCAGGCACTTGAACACCCTATCCCTCTTTACAACAATCTATTGTTAGTCCTACTACAAATGGTAAAACTGTGGCTGGGAGGAGGCTAAGTGGGCAACCAAGAGCAAGAACTTCGAAGCATTAGCTTGCCAATAATTGAACTCTGTTACTGTAAGTTTCATAACTTCTTGGAACTTTTCCTTAATCATCTGCAAAATGGGTTAAGGAGAGAGGAATAATGCATATAAAATGTCTAATAGAATGCCTAGCATATATATGCTAATATTCAATAATTGGCAATTGTGTTCATTGCTATTGTCATTGCCCAAGACCACAAAACTACCAAGTGACAGAAGAGGGACTTTAACTCGTGTTACTTGACTGATTCCAAAGCCAATGCAAACGCTGGCACTGTTTGCATGAGAAATGACCAGGTGCCAGCATTACCATATCGGTGTATTAACAAATCATCCCAATTATCAAAATAACCCTCTGCACTAGGAACCATCAGCCCCAGTCTTAATACATAAAGAAGCTCAGAGATGAAGGAGACCCATAGCTAATACTACTGGAAGCTTACCAGGTGTCCTCTACAGCCAATATTTGGTATTGCCAATAATGGGTTCTCATCCGTCACCATATTAATTTATCCTTCATGACAACACCTCTGCATTTTGAGACCACATACCGTGTTTCTCCGAAAATAAAACACTGTCTTATATTTATTTTTTCTCAAGAAGACACACTAGGGCTTATTTTCAGGGGATGTCTTATTTTTATTAAGTATTATACAAAAATCTACATTTATTCAAATACAGTTAAGTCATCTTCTTCTGGAATCTGACAGGGGAAGCTGACCTTATTGGTGGGGCTGGTGCTAGTGATGCGTGAACTCCTTTCCCCTAGCTGTCTGCACGTGTATAATAGTGACCGTGGTTACCACACACGCACCCGCATAAGTGCCAACAGGAGAAAGGAGCTGTGGCAGATAAAAGGTATTCCAGTCTTCCTTACCTCTCAGTGCCAAAATGCAGGGCGTGGCTGTGCTGCATAGCCCCACCCATCACTAGGTCTTATTATGAGGTAGGACTTAATATTTAACAAATGCCATTTAATCCTGCTAGGGCTTATTTTATGGGTAGGTCTTATTTTCGGGAAAAAGGTACCTCTTAGATATATGTGTACATAGAACCTCCCTAGCTGACCACCTCCCTACACTGAGCACCTCCTTAAGATGACCTAATTTCCATAGACCAGATATGCACCATATGCTCGTGTGAGTACAGTAGGCCTAGTTCCTTATGTTGACCACTTTCATACGTTAACCAGTTTATCACAGTCCCCTGTGTGGTCAACTTACAGAGGTTCTCCTGTATTTAGGGAACAGAAAGGATACAGAAAAGCACTTCTTTGCCTTATTTGAGAAGATGGAGACTATATAACTAGAAGGTAATATTATTATATTTTGCAAAGATATGAACATGTTATATTAGGAATTTCACAATTACAAGTAGCCAATAGGTTCTGGTGGAATCAAATTAGACTTCAGATTTTCTTTCTATAAAGTTTCAAGACATCTCAACTATTTGAAACATACCAAAGAGTAGTCCCAGAAACAACATATGAGCTGATTCTCACAGCCAAAAGCCCTAAAATGGATATAAGAGAAAAAGTCAACATACCCTATTTTCCCATGACAAAGAACCTTTAGAAACATGTTTTTTAATATTAAAAAAGTACTTTTACAGTCAAATGATCATAATCAAAATTAGGTCAAACTGCAGCTGGAGAAAAATGCAGCCACAAGTGGGTAAAAACATCATAGCAAAAGGGTTCAGGAGCCAAAGTCAGTCAGGGCCCCGCTGACTCAGTCCTCCCCAGTCTCATCTCCTTTAGACAAGAGGCAGCAGCTGGCTTCTCCCAGAACAAGTCTTGAAGGAACAAAATTAGAAGGGCCCCATCCTTTAGATGTGCTCTTGAAAATATCGAGTCCTTGATCTGGATAGATTTTTAGAGACAGTTGACAAGTCAGACCCGAGCACATGTTATTCCAAAGGTCAAAGAGTTGGCAATGTGGACATGACTGCTGTCAAACAGGAATGAGCTCCCTTTGAAGTCTGAGGCTTAGATGAGCTGATTCCAAAGCACTCTCTGTAAATGAGCTAAGGCCGGGGGGGGGGGGAATTAAAAGTCTGCCTTGTGTAAGCTGAGACTTCTTAAGTAATGCACCCTGCCCTTCTATGGGGGCAGAATCCACCTTCAAAGTCTGGATGAGTAGGTACCAACTCATGAGGTGAGATGGTCCTAGAAAGAGTCATGATGAACACTTTAGTACATCCTGCAAAAGTCCCCAGAAAAGCCCCCCTCCATGACCTCCTGCCTCCAGGGTGGTCTGCACGGTACCTGCCTGCTCCCTGCTCATCTCTACCTACCCACCCACTTTCCTCCACGCTTGTATTCTATTCCATGGATAGCATCTGCCCAAATTGGCTGCGATACCACCCAATACCCAAGTTGTTTCTGTGGCCATTATCTCCAGGAAGTTTCACTACGTTGTTATCTGAACCTGGTTTGACTTTCAGTTCAGCAAATCAGACTAATATCCCACCCCATAAATCAGAAACGCAGGCGTGACCCTCATCCCAGCAGCCCTGGTAGCTGTGGAATGCAATGCCAGTGGAATTAAGGGAAGTTCTTGCAGACTCAAATATCACAGAAATGCAATAATTTGTCTTTATTAATAGAAGGTCAAATACCATGTACCTCTGACAGTTGCATCAATATTTTTACAATCCTTAGGTCTTAGCTTTCAGCAATGGCCTCTTTAATCACAAAAGTCCTTAAGTCTAAATCCTGGCATTGTTAAATGGCTTTTAGATACACAAGCAGATTTAAGACATAATGCATTTAAACTGGTGCCCAGGTAGTTTTCTCTGCAATGGGAACCTCCAGAATTCTGTTTCTTGGAATATCAGCCACTTTGCAGTACTTTGGATTCCTTACTGCTCTGAAAAAAATCTATAATTCATTTCCTAGAGCATTTCCTGGTAAAGATGCTAGTGACTGGCTCTAATTCTCATTGTTTCCCCTCAACACGGATACAACTAGCATGACTAGAACGCTCATAGTGCGTCTCAATAAATCCTCACGACAGCACTAAGAACTAGGTAATATCCCCATTTTACAGACGATGAAACTGCGGCTTAGCAAACTTATTCTTCTAAAATCACAAATGAAAAGAGCATGAACCAGGATTCCAAGTCCAGTTCAAAGTCTAGTGTTCTGTTTTTCTACCACGTATAAATCAAGAGTCCACTAGGGCTGAGGCCGTTTCTGGGAAGCATGATGGCTTGGGCGAGTGAGATTCTGGTGGCCCCACGCACTGGCTCTGCTACTGCCTCCCCCTTCCCAGCCATTCCTGCATGCCTGGACTTCCTCTTCACCCATCAGTAAAAAGAATTTGAGAGAACAGGGCAGAATGGAAAAGGTAGTATACTTGCAAAGTTTCCTCATCCTGAAAGCCATCAGAATAGGGGGAAAAAAACCAAAAATGAACAAACAGAAAAACTCTCAAAATATAGACCTGCCCAAAACTTTTTTTTTTTTAAGACAGAGTCTCACTTTGACACCCTCAGTAGAGGGCTATGGCATCACAGCTCACAGCAACCTCCAACTCTTGGGCCTAAGCAATTCTCTTGCCTCAGCCTCCCAAGGAGCAGGGACTACAGGCGCCTGCCACAATGACTGGCTACGTTTAGAGACAAGGTCTCACTCTGGCTCAGGCTGGTCCCTAACTTGTAAGCTCAGGCAAATCACCTGCCTTGGCTTCCCAGAGTGCCAGGAATCAGGTGTGAACCACTGAGCCTGGCTATGGCACTCTACCAAGGGTGACATAGTAAGACTCTGTCTCAAAAAAAGAAAAAAAATTTTTCAGAAACCTTAGCAAAGAGTTAACTAAAGCTAGGGCTTAGTCCCCACATCAATGTCACAAAAATCAGGGGTATACAAAGGTAAGATAAAAAAGCATGACTCTTTAACAAAACCCAAAAGAAAAGGGTAAAATTCCAGAGAAAACAAATGAGTCTTAGGCAGTGGTTCTCAAACTTTCACATGTGCCAGATTCTCCTGGAGGGTCTGTTAAACACAGATTATTCTGTCCCACTCTCGAGTTTCTAGTTATTAGGGCATGAGGGAGGTAACAGGATTCCCATCTCTCATGTATTTCCCAGTGATGCTCAGGATGCTGGTCTGAAGACCACGCTCTGAGAACAACTGGTTCAGGGGTGACTGTTTACCTAACAAGTAAACTTTTTATGTTAGAAAAACAGGTCTCTTTTTCATTCCTTTAATAATCAAATGAGTACTAAGCTAATCAGAACTAAATATAGCTTTGTAGAAAACAGTTTGGACTCTGGGGCAAGACTGCTTAGGTTAGAATCCCAACTCTGGGCTCGCCACCTGTAACTCACTGGTTAGGGCACTGGCCACATACACTGGGGCTGGTGGGTTCAAACCCGGCCCAGACCAGCAAAACAACAATGACAACTGCAACAAAAAATAGCTGAGCATTGTGGAGGGCACCTATAGTCCCAGCTACTTGGGAGGCTGAGGCAAGAGAATCACTTAAGCCCCAGAGTTTGAGGCTCCTGTGAGCTGTGATGCCACGGCACTCTACTGAGATGACATAGTAAGACTCTGTCTCAAAAAAAAAAAATCCCAACTTGCCAGTCACTAATTGCCTGACCATGGGCAAGCTCCTTGGCCTTTACGAGCCTCAGTTTCCTTATCTACAGAAAACAAATAACAATTATATTACGTATAACATAAGGATAGTGGGAAGGCAGAAGCGGTGAACATGTCTAATATCGTAGGAAAAGTACCCAGTTCATGTGAAGTCCAGTTAAGTACAAATAACTAACACTACCATTACGGTAATTTCTTCTGGCTCTAGAACTGTTCCCCTGTGGGAACAGTTAGGATGTGAGGACAGAGAAGTGGACCAAACGCACAAGGTCCTACACTCATGAAGTTACAACTAGCAAGGAGGACACAACTTAAATGATTGTTTACGAGTTTTAGTGCTTAAATCAGAGGGCTGAACGCAGGAAAGAGACAGTGCTACAAAATCATGTCAAACTGGAGATCAATCAGGCATAAAAAACATTCCTTTAATCAGAATATAAGCCAATAGAAAAGTCTGATTCTGGGTATTTATACCATATAGCTTTTCTTGAACAAACTATTAGAGCTTTTAAAATATAACAGTAAGAAAAGAAAAACTCCTTCCAATTAATCCCCCCAAATTTCTCAACACCTAATTATGTGCCGGGCACTCTGCAGCAGGTGGATGAACTGTAGTTTCTTATCCAAAAAGATCCTAGGTTATTAGAAGACAGACAGAAAGACGTCTATCAGGAAATAATCACAGTACAAGGAGAGAAGAGGGAGGAGAGAGACAGAGCCATGAAACGGGAGCGTCTGACTCCTGGGGCAATCTGCAGAGTCTCACAACAGTGTGACATTTAAGCTGGGTCTCAAAGGATAAGCAGCAGTTGACCCAGCAGAAAAGGGCGTGGCTGATCCTGCCAGGCAGGGAACAGTATGAGCAAAGGCAAAGAGACCAGAAGAGGCCCAGCTTGCCAGGGACTGACGTGGTGTCAGTGAGCGGGGAGGAGCCCCAGGAGATGAGACAGCTCAGTTGCAGTGTGGCAAAAAATCTCCACTTTTCTGGATAATAAAATGTATTTGAAGCTGTTTGGATAGAGGTCGAAGCTGGTAAGCAAACAGATAAAGTGATACTCTGCAAGTTTTTCAATGTAAATATAAGGTGGTCTTTGCACTATGCCCTCCAGAAGGTCAATGCTGTAATGGCAGACCCTGCTGTCACGCTCCGTCCACCAGACTCCTAAATTCCAGTAATGAATACTAATAAGGGCAGCAGGGGCAGCTGACACCGACTGAGTCCTCAGCGTGCTGTGAAATACGACAAGCTTTACGCACACGAACTCTTCACTCCACATAAAAAGCCCAGAAAGTACAAATAAGAAAGCGAAGTGCAGAAGTGGTAAGTGACTTGCTCAAAATCACACACTAAGTCCCAGAGCTGGTGTTTTATCCCAGAGCCCAAACTCAGCTGCTCTCCCTTGAGTCCACTTCACTGCCTCCGTGAAGAAAACCCTCGCACCACTTTCCAGGGCAAATCCAGGTTTTATAGGGCCTGAAGCTTTCATGTGAAGGCTCCTGAAGAAAAGGAATACAAAACAGGTGTAACAGCAAATATTTATTTACAATAAAAATAAATAAATAAACGCCTTGAGCTTGTGGATGCGGGTCCTCTCTGTCTGAGTTAGAAATGCTTACACAGAATGCCTTCTGATTGCAATCCCTCGTGGGAACGTCTAACTCCTAACAGCTCCTGGCACTCACAAGGGCTGGAACAAGTGTGGGCCCTGAAGTTCAAGCTTTATTGCCTGCACACTGTGGGACACCCAACTCCACTACTGCCTGGTAATCTCTCCAACTCTTCAAACCATTCTGACAAAGGTCAGATGTTAACGTCTGATGGAGATGGTCAGATGAACGCAGTACTCCGTAGGAGGGAAACGCGGGTTCCATCCCCTTGCAGCCATGCACACTCTCTGCTGTTCAGCAGCTATGTGACCTTGATGGTGTTCCTTAACCTCTTGGGTCTTGGCTTCCACCTCTGTAAAATGGGTACATTGTAAGGATCAAATAGGATAACACATAAATGCCCAGGAAGGCTAGCTCCCTCCTTCTGGATATTCCCTTCCTGTGCTGTCTCCTCCTTCTTCTCCCTCACCCCACCCCAAGTCTGGGGATTAGGAGGTCCCTTCTAGAATATCCTATGGAGACCTCCATCAAAACATCGTTCCTTTATTTATTTATTTATTTGAGACAGAGTCTCACTCTGTCACCCTCAGTAGAGGGCAGTGGCGTCACAGCTCACAGCAACCTCCAACTCTTGGGCTTAAGCGATTCTCTTGCCTCAGCCTCCCGAGTAGCTGGGCCTACAGGTGCCCACCACAACTCCTGGCTATTTTTTGTTGCAATCGCCACTACTGTTTTCGCTGGCTGAGGTCAGGTTCGAACCTACCACCCTGGGTATATGGGGCCGGTGCCCTACCCGCTGAGCCACAGGTGCTTCCCTTATTAATTCAGCAAGCATTCCCTTGGTGCAAAGATTAAAGAAGACCAGTGACTGCCTTCGAGATGCTCATGGCTAATGGATACCCACAGGTCACGAATCCTTTTTCTATCACCAGCTGGGATGTCCCTTGAGGGCAGGCCCATGCCTTATTGGACTACAGGTCTTCAGAAGCAGGGACACACAGCTCACTTTGGGTGGATCTAAGAGAAAATACCACAGGTCCACCTCCATCTCCCCAGCTCTCAGCTACTCCCTACACCAGCCTCACATCGGCCCACCAGCCTGGCCCACCAGCCTGCCCCCTCAGCCTTTCTCATGGAAGCCTGCAGCAGCACCGGTCAGAATATTCTCTGCCTGTCTGGATTAATGAAGGTTGTTGACAGGGCTCTGGGCCCACTGTTGGCACCACCCACCTCTAGAACGAAGAACAATACTGGCCCTTCCAAGGCAAAACAAAGGCAGACTTTGCCCCAGCAGATCCCTTTGCCTTGATGAGTAACACTACACAGACCCTCGGTCCTCCACCCAACTACATTGAAAACAGCTTTTGTGAGGGACACACACAGTGGCCATTTTTATATGTGTGAGTGCAAGTAGCAAAAAGTGATTGTAACACGACAATGTGCCCTTCTTCCCACTTCTAACAGAACAGACAGCACGGTGTCATGGGCCTGGGAGGCGGGGGGGTGCTGGGAGAAACCCAACCTGAAGTTTCATTACATGAAATTCTGATAAAAAGCACTTTGAAGCCTCTTTCCCATCATCAGAAAACCACACTGGGCAAGATCAGAGCTTAACAGCCAACAACAACAACAACAACAACAAAAACCAAAACCACATTCAATCCCTGAGCTCATTTTCCTGAAATAGAAAACTACATATGTTTCTCAAGTTTCACATCGAGCCACTGCAGAGGCCAGACTGCAGAGCTGAATCGGCCAAAGCAAGTAAGGGGGAGAGAGGAGGGGCAGGGCGGGAGAGGGAGGAAGCGGAGGAGAATGAACCTGTCTGTCCACACCACAGTTCCCCAGCACAATCTAACCTTACACACTCTCCCGCTTACAGAACTTGTACCGAGGCTTGCTTATCCGGCAGCCTTTACTTTGTCAAATCAAGACACACTGCCTTGGATTCACAAGACTCCTTAAATCCAAAATGACTTCATGGTTGGCTCGGAGCTCGGTGTCTCTAAGGCCAGCGGCCAGGAACACATCACTGCTCGGCGCCCCTCCCCCACCCCCACTGACCTACCTGACTTTTCCATGGAGACTGTAAAGCAAAATCCTGAGCAGACAGGCTGTCCACATTAATTAAAAGCTCAAACACCTCTTCAGAAACTATCTCTAGCTCAATACTGATACAGAATATAAGACTCCTAACAGGCAGGGGTGGGGAGGGGAGGGGGTGGCATAGGGCGGAAATGGGTTCGAATGGCATTTGGAACCCATTAATTTTTAAAAGACAAGCTGCCACCCTACATAGACCCAGAGAAATTCGGAATGTAAAGAAACCAGGAAGATGAATGAGCTGAAGATTGTTTAGAAAGGCCGCGGGGAGTGTTAGGCTTTTGAAAAGAATAATATCTGGGCAATAATGACAGCCCGCACTTTTTATTGGTGAATGTGGTTTTTGGCACCTTTTAGCAATACAGGGTGACAATTTTTTGTGTTTATTATAACCCAAGGAAGAGCAATCTCCTAAATGACTCTGGAACAAAGAGTTCCCTGACTGCCATTTCTTAATAACATTAAAGAATTCTCTCCCTTGAAGAGGGCCTCAATAATCTACAGAGAAGAAAGGAATAATAAAGGAAATAAGAAGTAAAAGAAGGCATATTAAAGAAAGAAAAGAAACTAAATAGAAGGAGTAAAGAAGAGGATAGCAAAAGAAGGGAAGGACAGAGTACAGCATTTTAACATTAAATTAGATCCCAAAGGGTTGAATTCTAAGGTCGGACTTTAACAATCCTTTTTCAAACGAATACACTTTAAGGCCAAAGCCAGAAACCCTTTCAGCAGCATGACACAGACTCAGAACTTCACGTCAGGAAGGGCTGAATCAATCACTTAATCCCACCTCTGGGTGACACAGATCAGGAAAAGGACTTCGGGGATCCAAGGTCATTGGATCAGACAGGAGTCTTCTGAGCCCAAGCCCCACCACTCGTGATGAAGGTCTGGGATGTTGCCAAGCTGCGATTCCAGGACTAGACGCTGACACCTTTAACCACATTGACTGATTTGGACCTCAAAGACTACCCAGAATCACACAGGTACAACCTAGCCAAGAGGTCCGATTACAAAGTCTACAAAACAGCTCCCTGGCACCCTGGGTGGAACCAAATCTAAGACTGAGACGCTCCCTCTATCCCAAGGGTGGCCAGGAGAAGGACCCTGAGGAAAGGGTTCCTCTTACAACCTAACTCCTACTCTGGGTGAGGCCCTTTGGGGTTCCAGTTCTATTATCTAGAAAAAAAGATCTAACTTTTTAGCGCTTTCATAATTTCAACATACTTTCGGCAAGGAATATACCATCCTACCGATTTGCAAGTGGTAGATCAGATTCAGAGATCATTTCTGTTTACCATGTTGAAGGAGAAAATAGGATTAAATTCTACAAGTGCTGCAAGGTCTCAGAGAAAACTGGTGCATAAAGGAAAAGCCATCTTGCTGCTCAGTTGGAAAATGACAGTTGTACAGAAGATCATTTTCAGATGTACAAAATCCGTTTCTAGATAGACACAGCAACAGAAAATTGGAGGGAGAAAAACTTTATAGAAATTGAACAAAGTCAGACTGGGGGTTCTCAGCGAAGGGTGTTTATCATAATAATCTAAGGTTGCCGCCCTTGCTCCCTGCCCCAAAAAACAAATGTAGAGTTTCTTAACCTCGTCTATCCAGTTTGATTTACTGAAGAAAGGTCAAAGAAACAAGCTCAACTGTTGCGGTTAGGGTCTCATGGAGAAGCGGTGTCGTGGAGCATAAACTCGCATATTGAAATTGTATATTTAAATAAAGGGGTTCACAGCTCTCTCAGGCATGTGACAACTTCTTTATTTCTCTCTGGCTTATACAGCCAGGGACCACTGCTCTCTCAGGGCGAGTGGCAGGTTGATTTCTTTACTCTTGGTTTAAATAGCTAGCAGTGCACATGCCCACTGTACCTCATTAATATTCATTATAATTTCTCTGCACATGCAGCACTGTACATCAATGACTTCATTAATATTCATTACAATCCATAATTCATCTCATGAATAAACATCTTGTGACTATCTGGTGAGCAGATCTTCCCTAGTAATCCACTGTTTAACTGATAACACTTTATTTAACATAATCCTTTTGAAATAATCCTTTTAACATAACTTAGTGGAGAACATGTTGTCAGCCAGTTACTTCTTTTGTTCTTATCTGATGAAGCCTGAGGCTTGGAGGAGGAAGGTGGATTGAATACCTGCCCTGCTGGCCTCACCGTTTGGAGGCAGTTACTTCAATTTTAAGCAAGGCATAATTAAGAAATTTCTAAGACATACAGAAAACTTGTTTGCAAGCTTCTGCTCCCAAGTGGGCCTTAAGTCAGGGGGTTTTTATGCCCACAACCGACCAAACCAACCTTAGGTCTGGGGCTTTTTATACCCACAACCAACGGCCATATGGGATTTTGCCTCAGTTTCTCACAAGTATGCCTGCACAAAGACTTTTCACTGCTCTTTCTCAAACAGCTTTTCTTGGCCAGAGGCATATAGGCCTTTCGCCTATACTCCAACCCTCCCCAGAATTTGCCTCAGCATAGCAGATAAGGAAGGATGGTCAGTGATGTGGCAGGTGAGTGCTGGCTGTACGGCAGCAGTCGCTGAGAACCTGGCTTGATTCTGACACTCTTGTGGAGTCTGCCCCTTGCTGTAAGCTGTCCCCTGCCACACCCAGACCAACCCAGCACAGTCCATTCTCATCCTGAAGTTTCCCCAGCCTCTAACCATCTCCTCACACCCATCTCAGCTCTGAGACCCTCAGGGACAGGCTATTTCTACAACACACACTGGACTCTTATCATTCCACAGAAAACCAAGACCAAATCCCCAAAGCAGGAAGGAGGAGGAAGAACACGAGACAGGAAGACCATCACAAAGATTTATTTGGTTCCTAATGGCCCATCCTCCCTACCCCATCCAACCATTTACCCAAATTTGGATTTATTTAAAATTTAAAATAAGTAGGCCAGGCCCCGGGGCTCATGCTTGTGATCCTAGCACTTCAGGAGAATCACTGGAGGCCAGGAGTTCAAGACGAGCCTGGGCAACATAGTGAGATCCAGTCTCTACAAAAAATTAGCTCAACATGGTGTTGTACACCTGTGATCCCAGCTACTTAGGGGGCTGAGGGAGGAGGAACACCTGAACCCAGGAGTTTGAAGTTGCAGTGAGCTATAGTGACACCACTACACTCTAGCCCGGGTAACAGAGCAAGATCCTGTCTCCAAAAAAGGAATAAATACATATAAAAAGAGAAAAAAGCCAAAGGGAAAGAAAAATGGAAGTAACACTTCTTATGTAAACTATATGGCAGAAATCAGTTAGTTAAGAGATTTTCGCCATGTGCATCATCTTCTTCATAAAGCAAACCCAGATCATTCTTATCTTCCTTCAAATACCAGAGGTAAGTGGGATTGAGTGGGACTAAATGCCGTGCCAGAGTTCACCCAGGTGATAAGTGTCAGAATAAAACTTTAACCTAATGACTACTTAACTAGCTACTACTGGATTAGAGAAGGCATTGCCCTATCAACATGTATGCAAGGAGCCAGTGAAGCAGCAACTAAACTGTGGAAACTGAGCACCTCCCCTGTACAGACACCTGCCACCACGCTCACCATCCTTGTCACTATTCGAGGAGGATTATAAACCAGTATCTGAGAAATTATGATTTTGCAATTGCCTTTTCACCTGCCCCATACCTAATCTCCCTTTTTTCTTTAGTAATAAGAGAATTCTGATTTTATTTGGGTAGCAAAGCACCCAGCTAAAAGCCTGCATTGCCCAGATTCCACTCCCCTGGGTATGAATATAAATCTAAGTACTGGTCAATGATATGCAAGGGCAAGGATTATTCTCACTTTCTAAGAAGGGTGCTTAAAGAAGGCTCATGCTAATGGGAGATGCATCCTTTTTATGCACCCCCACTTTCCTTCCTCCTGCTAAACAGAATATAAACTTAATAGTGGAGACTTTCATGGTTACTGTGAGGTAACCTTGAGAATGAGAGTCAGGACTGAAAACAATGAAGTAAAAATGTGAAAAGAGCTACTATCCTTGATGACTTCATGGGACGTCACAGTAGACTCCATATATACTTGTTTACAGAAAAAAATGAGCTCTTTCGTGTTTAAGTCACTGTTATTTTGACTTTTCTATTATTTCTATCGTTCACTAGCAAAGAGATGAGGATCCTATTTCTTCTGTAAAGAGTAAAAAATTCTCCTTTCTAAAAATAAGAGTGAAGAAAATTTAGTATTTTATTTCCAAGCATTATTAAATATACTAAAAAATAAGCTGGTGAGAAGATGACTGAATCATTCTTTCTAGAACCTAGAATACCCACTTTATGTACCACTGTTCTGAGAAATCATCCTTCAATACAACCTTAAAACAATGCAGATCAAACATTTACCATCAAGCACATTAGAAATAACTGTGCTTCCCCTGCTCCAGAAACCTTTAATTTTATGACACTGTCTGGGGCATCCATACCAAGATGTTTCAACTGAAGTCTAGCCAAAAATGTTACCTCTAGGACAAGGGTCCTCAAACTTTTTAAACAGGGGGCCAGTTCACTGTCCCTCAGACCACTGGAGGGCCAGACTGCAGGCCCTGGGACAAGTCGGCTGCTAAGCAGGACAGGCAGTGGTGGCAAAAACACCCGGCAGGCTGGATAAATGTCCTAGGTGGGCTGCATGTGGCCCATGGGCCGTAGTTTGCAGATGCCTCCTCTAGGAAGATACAATTTCAATAAATTCTACTTTCACTCCACAGACCTCTAATGTTAAAAAAATCAACCCTTAAACCGCAATGGGAGATGACTGACATCTACTACAAAGGCTATAATTTTTAGAAGGATGAAACTGGATCGCTCATAAATTGCTGGTGGGACGTAAAATGATGAGCCACTGTGCAAAAGTCTGGTGGTTTCTCAGAAAGTTAAATAGAGCATTACCATAGGAACCAGCAATTCCGCTCCTAGATGCACACCCAAAAGGACAGAAGGCACTGACTTGAGCAGTTACATACCAACGCTCAATGCAGCATCCCTCACGACTGATAAAGGGTAGAAATAACACAAATGTCCATCAAAAAGTCCATCAACGGATGCACAGATAAACAAAATGTAGCATTTAGTATTCCATTTCCACACAATGGAATATGATTATTCAAGTCATAAAACGGAAGGAAATCTGGCACATGCTACAGCAGGGGTACATCTTGAAAACACTACTTACGTGAAACATCTCAGGTTCAAAAGGACACATATTGCATTATTTACTTACAATCGGTATCTACCGTAGGCATATCCGTAACAGACAGAAGAATGAAATGGGAAGTTACTGCTTTCATGGGTACAGAGTTTTAGTCTGGTGTGATAAACAAATTTTGGAAATAGACAGTACTGATGGATAAACAACACTGTGACTATAATTAATGGCACTGAATTGTATTCTTAAAAATGGCTAAAATGGCAAATTTTATGCTATTTTACTATAATTAATGGCAATAAATAATGTAATGTGGCAAAATCATTTAATTGTATCCTTTAAATGGGTGAATTATATATAATTATATGTAACATAAACACCAAAAGCTATTTTAAAAAAAAAAATCAAGTCTTGTCTTAGGTATATGAGTGAGAAGGGCACAGGAGGCCGACCACCAAGGACAGGCTCGGACTCTGGGTGTCCCACCAGAGGCAGATTGGTGTAGAAGTTTCTCCCTTCTCATGCTGCTACCTGGGCTCTTGGGCAGGACGACTTCTACCAACCTCCTCTCCCCTTAAACTACAATGGGAGATGACTTCAATCCACTACAAAGGCTATAAGTTTTTAAAAGGATGTAGGGGGAGCACCAGAGGACACAGAATTAACTTCGCCCCCCCCCATCCTCTTACTTAATTTTCCTTAAGAGGAAAAGTAAAATTCACCTGATAGTTAAGAGACAAGAGACGCAGCCACATTGTAAGGGTCACCGTCTTAAAGACAAAGTGATACAACATCCCCTCCTCCACTCCCTGTGCCCACATGCGTCCAGCCCTCGTGGAAATCACACCCACAGGGGGTCTGCACTCCGACTGCTACACTGTTAGACGTAGATCTGGGTGGCCAATCTGGCCGTCCCTCCCCACACAGGTTCACATACACCTGAACATGCAGACCTGGTTCAGACCGACTTCCGAGCTGTCTATCCATCCAGTATCCCAGAAGTTCTATACATGGGAGGCTAAACAGTATTTTCTTAGATGATAAGATAAAATTCCACTCTTCATTTAGCTAATATGCTTTGTATGTGGTCAGTTCTATCTGTCAGAACCCCAAGGGCAAGGAAGAGGGAGTGGCCCTCTGACTCCCTAACCACAGAGACACCTGTGAGAAGCTGAAACAATGAGAACGGCCTTTAATTGTCCTAGGTGTGATAATGGCACTGTGGTTGTCTAAGAGATTGTTGGACGTGGAGGCAATAAGCAGGGAAATACTGTGAAGTCTGTCATTCACCTATAAACGCTTTAGCAAAATAAACACACACACACACACACACACACACACGCCAGTGTGAGAGACAGGTAAGGAGTGCACTAGACAGCACAAATGTAACAAGAAGTTAACTGACGCATGTGAGTAAGATGCCTGAAAGATGCCTGAGTGTTCAACGTGCCATCCTCTCAGCTTTTCAACAGGTTTAAAATGTTTTCAGATATAATGCAAGGGTAAAACACTAAAACAAAAAAAAGAATTATTTCCCACCAATATTTAAGGCAACACTGAAATCCCATAATAAATATAAGTAATTGACATGAGTAAGTTATTTTCATATGCAATACTGACATAATCGGTAATTGACATGCATTGATATATATAAGTGGTTGATAAATACAAGATAAATTAATTTCATTTAATAATCAAAAATGCAAATTACAATAACATCGATGTTGCCTAAAAACTGGCAAATTGATTTAGACAGATTATACTGACACATTACATAATATCATACAGCTATCAAAAAGATCTTTTAGATAATATTTATAATATTAATATAATAATATAAATTAATATTATTATTAGTATTTACTATATGATATATTAATATTAATTAAATATAACATTAATATATATTAATTAAATATAATATTTATTGACATGGTAAATAAAAGAGTAATCTATTAAGTAAAAAATAGTGTAAAACATATTTTAAAAAAATTTTTTAAAAAACCCAATAGAATAAGAGTTTAAATTGTGGCACTGTTTGACATCTTACAAATTGTATTTAGAAAATAACTACAGATCAATAACAAAAAAAAACTCCTGCCACATTAGCAAATAACCACAAGAAAAATAGTACAGTAATATCCCTCAAAATTCAAAACACAACTATTGTACAAATCAGAAAAATAATTGTTATTTTAAAGGGAAAACAGTTTCTAAAAACCACAAATTCACCTCTTTAAAAGAGAAGACAGAATATTTACTGACAACATTGTACATTTTAGTGCAGGGAAGATTAAAGGTAATATAAACAAAAGTAGGTAAACATAAAGAAGTATAAGGGAACATAAACCTAAGAATCTAGAAAGTTAGCCCTGTTTCCCATATGCTGTACAAATGTCTCAGAATTTCTACCATGGAGCTTCTACCAAACTCAGAGCATCTCAGGTACATAAGAAGCCTAGTAATCAATTTCTTTCAGTCCAAAGCCATGAAAACAAGTGACTTGAGAAAAGACAAGTCTCCCATACGGAGTAATTCAAAATAATGTGTATAGATATTCCATTCTCAGGAGAATTAAATGTAAAAAAAAAAAAAAGTAAGAAAGAAAGAAAGACAGACAATGAAAGCCATCCACTCCCCACCCCTTACATGGGAGCTGTGCTTAGTGATTTCCTTCCAAAGAGCATGGCAGCGGGGTGGCGGAGGTGACTTATGGGGAGAAAGCTGACAAATGGCATCTCAGCCAGGTGACCGCGGTAAACATCACTAGAGGTAAGTCACTGTCAGCATGTACCCTCGGTGGGACAGCATGAGAAAGACCACTCCACCGCTGTGGGCTCCTCCCCAAACTCATCACACGCATCTCATCATGAGAAAAACACCAAGCAAATGCCACTAGGGGGACGTCCTACAACATACATGACCAATACTCTCCCACCTTCAGGGTCACCAAACAGAAGGAAAGGGCAGTACCCCGATGGGATTCTGGAGAAGATGGGCCACTGGGTAAAAGCTAAGGGAGTCTGAATGAAGAATGAGATTTAGTTAATGGCGACGCATCGATGTGGGCTCTTTAATTACAATGCATGGGACAAGCTGTCATAGATGTTAACAGCCGGAGAACTGCATGTGGGTACGAACGACAGGGGACGCTCTGTAACGTCTTCACGACTCTTCCCTAAATCCAAAACTACTTCCAAATAAAACGTCTGTTGAAAATTATAATTGAATTTAAGAGGAGGTGCTTTTAAACAACTTGCAAATACTGTCTACTCTTGAGAATCTAGAAGGAATTTCTCTCGGAACCCCAATGTTAGAAAAAGTTTTACTTCTGAACAGCAGCCAGGCTTCCGTCTGTTCCCCCAGTTAACTGTTCTTTCTTTGGCCACTAGGAGACTTGGAAACAAATTTATTAGCAATTGGGAAGAACCTTACAGTTTCTATGAGGTCCTTATGCAACTCACTTATTCTATTATTTTCACTCCATTCTGGTATTTTTTAACTTTTTTAACCACTATTTTTATCTTAATCTGTAACCAGTCACCTCCTATCTCTTTAGAGCAGGCGTCCTCAAACTACAGCCAGCGGGACACATGCAGCCCACCAGTTTTTGCCGTGGCTGCCTGTCCCGCTTAGCAGCCAACTCGTCCTGGGGCCCACAGTCCAGCCCTGATGGTCTGCGGGACAGTGAACTGGCCCCCTGTTTAAAGTTTGAGGACTCCTGCTTTAGAGGGATAAACGACTTGAATATATTTTTATCTGATTATACAAATGACTTGAATATATTTTTATCTGATTATACAAAATTTTATTATTCTAATTTATGAATTTTCATTTCTTAGGCTACCAAAATTCTGGACAGTAAACAGCTCCACAGCAAAAAAAAAAAAAAATAAATGGCAAATTACTGATGCACACTCTGCTTCAGGCAGCTCTTGAATTGCTAAACGGTAATAAAACCACCTGCTGCCGGGAGGGTCTGGAGGACCGACAGTTAACATTTGTTAATATGCCTAGCACAGATAAAGGAAAGGCACTCAATAAATGATAATTACCATTACTATTATTAACGAAAATAGCAGTCATGATTTTCATTAATATGGTGAAAAGAGTGGAGCTGAATGGCACATCAGTCATAGGCCTGGTGGAGATTTTTTCAGTGACCCAGATAAACAAAACTAGAGGCCGTAGAAGAGAAAGCAAGCAATAAGGAAAGTAGGGTGGGGCAGGAAACAAGAAACGGAGGAGAGAAAATGAGGGAGAAGTTTTTATGCACTGTCTTGGCCCAAAGCAGGTTTGGAAGCTTTCAGTCTTTAAGAGGAGGTGAAATCCAATCACTTGTTAGTCTTGACTCCACTAGAATAATAAAAAGGGAGTAAAAAAAAAAACCCCTCTAGCCTTTCTGGCACTCGTTTCCCCCAAGGTTCCCAAAATAATCACATGTAGGAGCCAAACAAACGCCAAATCTGAACCTCTCCTTAGCCCGGGGGGCCAAGCTGGTGTTCCATTGCCCAAAATGTTCCCAACACTGGCACATGCATCTCCCTTGTTGTAGGAGAAATGGACAATGTAGATTTTTCGTTAAAAGGACTCCTTGTTTATGTACTGTGGGCTACATACTTTATCCAGAGTGCCTCTAACTCTCTCAACAACCCTGCCAGAGCTCAAAGACGAGGAGACAGGCAGCTGGGGGAGGTAAACGATTTGCTCCAGGTTCCCGTGACGGGACACGGTGGAGACACCGAAGTCAGGTCAGTTGCCGACCACAAAGATTTCCCTTTTTCTACTATACCAGAAACGTAATGTAAACACTCCCTGCCAAAACTGACAGAGAAAGGAAACTAAATAGCTAATATCTCAAGAAAAAAAAATCTCACCATTGTGTGAGCAGCTTTTCTGTTATCTCACTCAATTCATACCCCACGGAGCAGGTGTGTCAGTACCTCCATTTACAACCAAGAAAGCCCAGAGGAGCTCCTCATTTGAAAAAGAGAAGGGAGAGACAGACAGAAGCTGCACATGGGCCGGGGGAGGACAGCCCGCTCTAGAGGAAGCTGGTACCTGGTGCTCCGGGTCACAGGCTTTGCTCTCTGGACAAGAGGGAGGCTGCAAGGCAGACCTCGGGAGGGTGGGTGGCGGGGGAAGCAGATTATCAATTTATACTAATGAAAATACAATGAGTCATGAGTGTCAGAGCCAATAAAAGATGGCAGGGATGACTACACAGCCAATAAATCAGTTCTGAGCATTAAACTTTCACTTCCTCAAGGTCTGAGGTTGTCACAGGCAGGGATGGGAGCCCCTGGACGTGTTAAGATAAGTCAAAAAGCAGCCCTCCACTTTTGAAGTCAACACATTCATTAAGTTTTTAAAACACTTTCCATCCTGGAGTGGTGCCTGTGGCTCAAAGGAGTAGGGCACTGGCCCCATATGCCAGAGGTGGCGGGTTCAAACCCAGCACTGGCCAAAAACTGCAAAAAAATAAATAAATAAAGAATAAAACACTTTCCGCCCCTCACAGGTGTGGAGCACCTCAGTGTCACCCACTATTTTCATGCATATTCTTTTAGAGGATGTTGTCCAAACTTAACTTGAGCATATAACCACCCAGTATACCTATTAAACATACAGATTCCCTGGTCTCCCAGGGAGATTCTGATTCAATAAGCTAAAAACCACAAGTCCTAGAAATATGTGTTTTGAATAAATGATTCAGATGATTTTTTTAATCCTTGTTCGGAAAAACTATTTTAATAGGACTCTCACGACCAGCTTGTAAGATTAGACATCATGATCCCCATTCTATGTAGAGAAGGAGAGCGAGACTCAAAGAAGGGATGACACATCCTCCAGGTCACACGATTAGTACTGGGGTCATCACAGGAGTTCTGAGATACATGAAAATCAAGAAAGGTAAAATCCCTCAGGACACAAAACAAATGACGCCCTCCCAGCAATACCGAAAAGCCAAGCAAGTTGAAACTTACAGGAATGAATCATAAAGGACGCTGTCAACTGTGTTTCTCAGAAGTCAAATAATGGGCCGTAACACAGTCTGTCTCGAAACTTTCGCAGTAACCCGTGTGTGGCAGAACTGAGGACCATAAAATCATGCTGTGGCTCCACAGTGTGTACGCATGCCATGCACGTGGCTCTGAGCCACTGTTCATGTCAGCCCCTCCCACACCTTCCTCCCAGTGATGAGAGTGGAAGGTCTCAGAGTAGGGGGTCCACGTGCCTATGAAAATGGCTCCTGCCAACCTCAGGTACTCACTCGTGTCTGCCAGAGAGACCTCCAGAGAAACAGTCTGAACTTTACCCTAGGAGGAATAATCAGTTACCACCATGGTTATCACTGATGGGGAGATGGGAGGACGGGATGTGGGTGACCATACCGTCTTGGGCATTCTTCCTTTGGTACAGAATTCATTGTCCAATGTTCTTTGTCAGAGAACCTTTCTATAGGTTCTTTTTCTCCCTTTGTGCACTAGGGAAAGAAATGTTTTGATCATTTTAGCCAAACAGACCCATCAGTCATGGCAATGGTACTCGATGTGTACACCGGCAATCCTCCACTGGCTTGCCAACCTTGAGGACCCCAAAGTGGAACTAGAGCTGAAGGAGAATCTGACTTCCTTCTCTTTTTCACTGGGTGTTGTTCCACCCAGGGCTTTGACATGCTCCTTAATCTGTTCTGTTGGCTCTGGATATGCTACACCCCGTTTCCGGGTGTCCCGTGCTGTACTTAGACACTAAGCAGCGTGGGCTTTCTGAGGTCAGCCCCGGCTCAGGTAGAGCTAAGTGGGGTGGGGACAGGGCTGACATGATGCATGTTGAGCTTGTGAAACACGTTCTCTGCTGACCCCTTGCTGGAAGCCCCTGCAGCTGAACTAGCACAGGAGTTCAAGAGTTGACTCTTGTCAACTGCCTACAAGAAAAGGCCCCAACCTGTAAAAAGACACAGACTGGAGGAGCCCAGAGGAAATGGGACTGCTATTCCCAACGTCCCCTGCATCTAAATGAAGAGGAAAATGGGTGGACATGCTTCCCGTCTCCCGAGAGCTGACTTTAAAATACAGCAGCTGCCACTCTAATTGACACAGTCTGATCTGTCCTCAGGAAAACAATCCCCTTCCTCATGGGTTTGTTCAATCCAGGCCTTAAACTTTTTTAAGATGAGAAGACCTACCCCCACACCCTCCTTGAGTCCCCTGAAATCTGAGGTCAGGATAAGAGACTTGCCATCCTTAGAGACACCTGCTCAACGGGTCTGTATATATCCATGCACACGCCCACTCAGCTAATCACCGCAGCTGCAACTTCACACCCAGTGAGCGTTCAGAAAAAGTCTCTATTATGTAGCACATGCTTTATTTTTAACATTCATAATTTATTGAAAAATAGTTGTTGACTTCCACATACACACCTCTACAGTATGGGATTAGGGTATATTTATATAAAAAGCAAAACAAATCTATAACACACCCATCCAGTTAACATCAGCTACCTTGAAAAACATATCTCCTATCCTTTTTTTTTTTTTTTTTTTTTTGGCCGGGGCTGGGTTTGAACCTGCCACCTCTGGCATATGGGGCTGGCGCCTTACTCCTTTGAGCATCAGGTGCTGCCCTCTCCTATCTTAATATTAGGGACCAAATATACACACACACACACACACACGCACACAGGCCTGAATAAAGACGTTGGCCAATGACAGAGTGCGATCGTGGTTTCCCAAGATCAGTACGAAACTGAGAAATTCCTGTCACTTAGTGACACCTCAATGATCTCCATGGAGCCTCCAATGTGTACGTTTATGTCTTAGTTTTTAACTAAAAAGTTCAAAAAGTAAAAGAAAAAAACTTTAATAGAGAAAAGCGTACAGAATAAGGACAAAAAATATTTTTGTACAGGTATACAATGTATTTGTGTTTTAAATATTAAAAAAGAGTAAAAAAGTTAAAATTTCAAGTTTATAAAGTAAAAATAGTTACGGTGAGCTAAGGTTAATTTATTGAAAAAATGTTTTAATAAATTTAGTACAGTGTAAGTATATAATGTTTTGGGCCAGAGTCTCACTGTATCACCCTCAGTAGAGTGCCATGGCATCACAGCTCACAGCAAACTCAAACCCTTGGGCTTAAGCCATTCTCTTGCCTCAGCCTCCCAAATAGCTGGGACTATAGGTGCCCACCACAACGCCTGGCTATTTTTTGTGGCAGTTGTCATTGTTGTTCAGCTGGCCCAGGCTGCGTTCGAACCCACCAGCCTTGGTGCATGTGGTTGGCACTGTAACCACTGTAGTATGGGCATCAAGTCTTTTATTATTATTATTATTATTATTTTATTTTGAGACAGACTCTTACTCTGTCACCCTTGGTAGAGTGCTATGGCATCATCACAGCTCACAGCAACTTCAAACTCTTGGGCTCAAGTGATCCTCTTGCCTCAGCCTCCCGAGTAGCTGGGACTATAGGTACACACCACAGCTGGCTATTTTATTTTTAATTTTTTTTACTTATTTTTTTATTAAGTCATTTGTACATGGATGTGAATACGTTTATGCCATTATGGGATTCAATGTGTTGATTATTTGTACAACTTGGAGTGCTTGGCTAGTTTTTTCTATTTTTAGTATTTTGTCTCGCTGTTGCTCAGGCTGGTCTTGAATTCATAAGCTCTGCAATACACCCAGCTTGGCCTCCCAGAGTGTTAGGATTACAGGTGTGAGCCACCACGCCCACTGGTGTGCAATTATAAAGTCTAAGTCATGTATAAAGGCCCTAGGTCTTCACGTTCACTCACCTCTCACTCACTGACTCACCCAGAACCACCTCCAGTCATGCAAGCTCCATTCATACAAGTGCCCCATACAGCTGTACTGTTTATGTTTTATACCATATTGTTCTTACACCTTGCTATGTTGAGATATGTTTAGATACACAAATACCATTGTGATACATCTGCCTACAGCTTATCAGCACCGTAACACGCTGCAGTTTGCAACCTAGGAGCAGCGATCTGTATGCCACACAGCCTTGCGTGTAGTAGGTTCTCCCACCACCAGCTGGTTCTGTGCAAGTACCTTCACTCTATGATGGGTGAACAGCAGTGGAACCACCGAGGATGCACGTCTCAGATCATATCCCTGTTATCAAGCAACACAGGGTTCTGTGGGTGCGTACACGTATTTTTTCCCTTTATTCACCAGGTGAATAAAGCCTTTGGTAAAAGTCCCATTTCACTCTAGATTCTTCACATCTCCTTCAGATGTGTCTGATTTTAATGAATGGTCTTCCCTCGGATACTCACATTCCGGGCCTCTGAGGAACCATAGCGTCTGGGCAAGTGCCAAGGAGGTGGAAGATAGATTCAAGATGTTTCAAGTAGGCAAAATCACATGCAGATGTACAAACAGTGTGTCCGGTCAAAGAGAGTTAAGAAAGCCATATATATATACAGACGCCCGAGAATGGAAGATCGCAAATAAAATCCAACTTGTAATTAACATACCGTGCTGTGACACCTGTTGCTTTCCACGATAAGAAGTCCGGGAGATCAAAGAAATGTCCCGCCTTATCCCAGCAAGTCTCTCTCAAGTTCTGCCAAATTAAATATACATTAGAATCAATGAAGGGATTTTTTTCTATCCCTCTCCTCTTTCAAAAATGTCTTAAAATTTTCAAAACAAAAGCATAGCCAACAGAGCCCATTAAAACATCTGTCCGGGGGCTTGCAGGGTGTGGGGAGTGACATAACAGATTTATACAGGACAGGAATACTGGCCAGTATTGATCTTTCAAAAAATGACCATCATTTCCCTTTTTTTTTCCCTGTTGGACAAACTAGAAGGAGAGCACAGTCTGGGAGGGTCTCAAGCCATCTTCCCAGGGAGTAGGGAAAGGATACACGTCAAGCCATGTAATAAAATTTCAACACGGAGCAGCTGTAAACTTGGGGAAAAACTACACTAAGAAATGACCCAATGAAACTAAACACGGCCTGGTCATGTTGAATTGTCCACATGCCAAATGGTTCCGGAGGCAACAGACAAAACATGTTCCCTGGCCCCAAAGAACTTCCAGTCTAAGCCAGAAAGAACGGCCACATAGTCGAACCAGCATTATCTAATTGTTACAGATCTGTTTCTCTGCATTGCCAAATGGTCAGATTTTTTCTTGCTGCTGGTCTTTTCCTTCCTTTTGCCACTTCTGACTATTGGCTCCTCACCCACCACCCTGTTCCTCCCAGCGTCCATTCCACCCGCCCCCTTTTGTCAACCCTGCCGACCATTCCTTAGGGGAGGGTTCCAGGATCTCCGGCTCAAGCTTAGGTGTGGTGGTCACACAACCTGGTCCACTGCACAATTATTTGTGCCATGTCTTTCCTTCCCGCTCGAGTGTGAGCTCTGTGGGATCAAGGATCCGATCTGTCCTGCTCCCACATCCGACAGTCATAGGCTGTAACTCCTCCTCCACGCCACGTGAGGGGGCCCTCAGCTGCTGTGCAGACACAGCTGAACTCTAGTCCTCTTACTATGAACGCTGGACTGCGCCAGGTGTGGAGCTGGGACCTGGCTGAGCCAATCAGCTTCCTTCTCCCAGGAATTTAGAATCAGGGCCCAAGTGAACCCATTTAACTTCCGCCTGTGAAGGGAAGTGGCGCTGAGATCAACCTGGACGCTATGAAGTTAGAATCTTCTGCCAAGCCCTGGAGAAGTGAAACTTCAAGAAGAGAAGGGACGACAGAGCACTAGCAAGAAAGCTCTCCCACCACCCAGGCACTGCACGTCCAGTTCCATCCATGCCCTCTCCAAGGAACTCCAAGGAAAAATAACCTTGTCATAACACAAGGGTATCAGTGGGAACCCAAGGCCAACAATGCACAAGTTCCAAAGAGGCACATTTCAGGACCCACTGCAGGGCGACCCATCGCAGGCGCTCAGTCACTACTTGGTGAACTACTACACAAACCGCTTGGCTTCACCAGGCAGGGCTGTCCAACCTTTCACTTCTCCCCTGCACATTAGAAGAAAAAGAAGAGTTGCCTTGGGCCACACATTATCAAAAACTAACAACAGCTAGTTATACAAAAATTAACAAAAGCTGGGGCAGCGCCTGTGGCTCAAAAGGGTAGGGCGCCAGCCCCATATGCCTGGAGGTGGTGGGTTCAAACCCAGCCCTGGCCAAAAAAAAACAAAACTAAACTAACAAAAGCTGATAAGCAAAAAAGAAAGGTCTGTGAATAATTTTCATGACACCTGACACCACTGATAAATGAAACAGGCCTCAAATAATCCGTATGTGGCCCACAAGCCACAGGTTGTACACCCCTGAGTCTCTTATGGGAGGAGTATCTCAGAGCTGCTGAAGGACCTCACACACGTTATCTCCTTACAATGGCAGCAAAGTCCCAGGTGCTGTTATATCTGCCTTGCAGACAGGTGGCTGGCCTTTCCCTCTGTTCACCCCTCATTTACGTGAGTTCTTCCTACACTGCTTCTCTGTGACTACTATGTGGACACAGAAATCTACACATAGCAGATAATGTGAGCACCATCCCGGGCACAGGATCCTATTACAATTTCAAAAGGACTCAGATGTAAAAGGCACAATATTAATGCCATTCTATTGCTTGTTTCAAATTCCTAAGCCTTTAGGTAAAAGCTTATATCTAGAAAGGGACTTGTCCTAAACTTCTCTTAAAATGCCCATATATCTCAATGTTAAATAAAGCAAAAGTTGAAGTATACCAAATATACCTGACATAGCTCTGAACTAGTAGTAGACTGGTAGACTCTATACACTAACATGTTGCAAGTAGAAAATGGTAGCCTTCGAAACCAGGGAGTCAAACTACCAGTATGCCTGTCAGATAGTCCCCCAAATCTATTTCCATGTGTTCTGGGGTTTCAGAGATGAGGGGTCAGAGAGAAGGAGATAAGGCAGCCTCCTTCTACAGGCTGCAGAAACCCCAGGCCTGTCACCAGTCATGACCTGCCAAACCACTGCAGCAGCAACCGGTGCTTCAAGCCAAAGCTCAACAATCTTTCTAAACTCAGAGAAAAAAAAAATGCTTCTGTTAGATCTTGTATACGGTCATTAAAGACCTTGTATAGAGAGCGCTCAGCCTGCAGCCACACCAACAGCCGCTGTAGACAATGGAACCCAAGTGGAATGTCTCAAAGAGAACTTCGAGCCTCCTGCCAAAAACAGACACTGTGGATAAGAGAAGTGGGGGCCCAGCGAGAGTCGCTTCTTCTTGAGACCACACCACCTTCAACTATCAAAGGTGGAGGCCTACCCAATCTCTCCATGGGAAGAGGAACCAGAAACACTTCTGTTGTCAGAAGCAGGAGGGATCCTTAAGAAGGCACACGGTCTCAAAAGAGAGGCCAGCAGTATTCCCTACTTTCTCAACAAAAGCAAGGTTTGGAGCTGGGCCAGCAAAAAGCAGGAGCAGCATTTGGATGAGAAGGAATGCCTAACCCCTTACTCCGAGATGCCGACACCCCATGAAGGCCCTGTGTTGGGCCCCAAGATCCTAAGTGCTCTGTCATCAAATGCCAGATTGGCTACGAGTCTATCAGCCCCTATAAATGGAGTTTTAATCCAGTTCTGTGGGAAAATCTCTGTTCCTCCTCCTCCTCAGCTGGCATAGTCCAGGTTACAGACCTCCATCTTTCTGAATGAATTCTATTCTCGCAACCATTTGGTTCTCAGGGTGGTCCAGGGGTGTGCGGGCAGTATATAATATTCTCACACTGTGGGTAGAGGGGCTAAGTGTCACACCACGAGGACTTGGCCCAACATAATGCAGTTACTCCCCTGAAGCGCCCACTTGACTTCCATGTACCCAACACCCTCCACTCACACTGGCTGCACAGGTTAGGGACATGGCTGCACAGGTTAGGGACAGGACACAGAGCAGGCCCTCGACATGTCCCGACTTCATTCTGTCTCCTTATGTGACAGCTTAATACGGGTTCAGCCCAGGAGCGCCCTGTGCTGAATGACTTAAGTCTTTCTATCCCCCAGTTACCAAGCAACTCACAAAAATGAGTCTTTTCCAGAAAAAAAGAAAATCAGCAGTGATGCAGGGTGTATGACTTGGCACAAAAGGCTTCTTCTACATTCCAACAGCAATCCTTACAGCTAAGAAATCCCCTAGCTTGAAAGCAACCACAAAGAACAGCTCTTTTTTTTTTTTTTTTTTTTTGCCTTAATCACCTATTACTTCATAAAACCACAGTATTTCTTGGGAGGAGGCTACTACTCAAAGCTCACACAGCCGCAGGTCTCAGCGGTGGAGGCGGACGAGTGAAGTCCAAGATTCAAGGCAGCGGCTGCCCTGCCGGTCAGGGCAGAGAGAAGCAGCTTGCACCCCTTCCCGCCCACGGGGATGCCCGAGAAAGCATGTCCAGGAAGCTGCAAGGTTTCTGCTGCTTCGAGACACCGAGGGAACTTGTGGGGAAATGAGGCGGCTACTGCAAAGATAGCAGGATCTAGGAGCAACAGGAGAAACAGGGACAACCAGAAAACTAGAGAAGATCACCCACATATTTAATTATTGATTACAAAGGGATTCCATCTGGACTGTCTACTGCGTTCAGGGAACAAAAGAAGAGAAACAGAGCTCCCTAATTCCCAGCTGGATAGATGAGCCTGCCTGTGTGTTCCAAGTACTCACAATCCTGTTTTCCAGCACAACTGCCCATGTAAGTGCAGAGCCATACCTCACTCTGTGTTCACGACTTCAAATTAGGCACAGGCTGATCGCCCAGAGAGAAAAGATGTTTCAGGGAGAAACTTAATCCCCAATATCATTCTTCAAAGAAAACATGGAGTGGGTCATAAACCCCAACCAGAAACTTCTCAGAATGAATGGAACAATTCCATGTCTCAAACTCCCAACCCTAGAAACAAAGACTGAATACCAGAAATAATTCAAGGCAGGCGGGCAGATAAGCTGAGAGGTTTGTGCTACTACAGGCATCGTAAAACCTAAAACTTTCCATTCCATTCCTTTCTTGAAAATGGTTCGATAGCTCCTTATGTCCTGGAATCCAGTTTTAACTCCTCAGCAGGGCTCTCAGGCCACTTAACAACCTGGCTTCAACCTGGCCATTCTCATTATGATGATTACTGTCTGGGCCCATCTCCCATCACCTCTCTCCTAACCTCTCCCCGCAGTTCTCTGCCTTCCCAAATATATTATGTTCTTTTCTATTTTAACACTTCTGTTTAAGATGGTGCCTCTCCATGGACTGACCATCCCATCTTCTCCCCTTACCAAACTTCTGCTCTGGATTCAAACCCAGCTCAGCTATCACTTTTTCTGTGAATCCCTCCATCCCTGCTGAATTCAAATTATATATTCATGCACTTAAATCCACCTCAAAATGGGCAACAGCCAAGCCTAACTCATGAAAAATGAAAAATGCAAAATGTTTCAGGAGTTATAAAAAAAATCCAAAGCCAAAACCTTTCAAGAGAAAAGTTACAACTTCCAAAGCCAAGGATCTTTCAAAAGAAAGTTACGATGCTGAGAAAGATATATACAAAGAAAAAGGTAATTAACAAGATGATGTATGACAATAATGCAATGAGCCTGATACCAAAGTTGGGTGAGTCAGCCTCATAATTGTATCATAATATTTTGTGAGAGCCCATATATCTGCCTCTAAGGAGTAATCACAGACAGGGTTCAGAGGAGGGAAAGGGCTTTGGGTCTGGTGAGGCTGGAAAAGGCTTCACCAGGGAGAGACGGAAGCTGATGCCCAAAGGTCAAGCATAAATATCTATGCTGCTACTGAGGAAGATTCACAAGAAACAAAAATCTAGAGTGACAAGACAAATTACTCCCTTTAGAGAAGGATTTGTTTAATAGTCTCCTTGTGGAATTTATTTGTAAAATAATTCCATTGTAAAATTCAAATTATTTAATTTTCAAAAACTGGATTCATAAACATTCCCCATCATCCACCTCCCCTGGAGGCTTACTGTTGTACAGGAAAGAAAATGTATAACCTATACAAGAACTGATTCCCAATCACAACTATGTTACCATATTCGCGATCATATTCAGCAAAGCAATCTTTGCCCAGAGGGTGACACCACCGCCAGTTTAAGGAAAACAAGGCTATGAAAGGTGGCGTTTCATAACTTTAGAGTCTGGTGGACCTGAGTTTAATTACCGTCATCACCCCTTCCCAGCTCTGTTGCAAATTCGTTTTGTCTAAGCCCCAGTTTCCTCAAACACCATTATTACTACCATTCTCCTCCAAGGATATCGTAAGAATTCAACAAAAATGTGCCAGGTAAGTCGACAACAGCCATTCATATCACTGCCAGGGAGCTTCCTACTCCTCAAAGCACTTTGATACTCATGATCTCATCTGATCTCTATAATGCTTTAAGGCACAGAAGGCAAGAAATCATTGCAGATTAAAAGACTTAAGCCCAGAAAGAGATCATGATTATCTCCGATCATACGACAGGCTAAAATTTGGCTCTCCTCTGCTCTGCACAGGCATCTCCCTAAAGCAGCGGTTCTCAACCTGTGGGTCACGACAAAGGAGTCTGTGGGTCACGACCCCTTTGGGGGTAGCCTAAGACCATTAGAAAACACATATTTCCGATGGTCTTAAAATAGCAGTAGCAAAATTACAGTTATGAAGTAGCAACGAAAATAATTTTACGGTCACCACAACATGAGGAACTGTATTAAAGGGTCATGGGATTAGGAAGGTTGAGAAGCAAGGCCCTAAAGCATGATGTGAAGTGGACCTGTCCAGAGACGAGAGGGACGTCAAGAGGTGTGGACAACACAATTCCTTTCCAGTGTGTGGATGGCACTACCTATGGGAGGGAGGGAGAGAAGGGTTGGGAAAAGGTGAGGAGGCATTGGAGGAAACATGAAAGAACAGTGGCAACTGGGACAAGGGAGCAGGAGGCGGCGTCCCCCTCCGCGCCCCTCTCACCAGTCCTTCTCCGTCTCCTTAATGAGCTCCTTTTCTTTTGTCCGTCTTCATACGGACATGTTCCCCAGGGACCTTGTCTCGTCCAAATGCTCTTCTCACTGTTCACGTGCTCCCCGGGAACTCTCCATTATTCCCATGAATCCAACCAACAGCAAGTGAAGTAATATGCAAAACTCACTCCAATCCAAACTCTCCCGGATACACACCTCCTGGACATGCCACTGCATATCTAAGACAGAACCTGTTGTCTCCCCCAAACGCGTTCTTCCTCCTTAACTTGCTAGGTCAGTTCCAGAAGGAGTTATCTCCTACCTCCTCTTCTCTGACTCCTACCTCAAATCAGCCTCCTAACTTAAACTCCCAATTAATTCATCCCTGAATCAGAATTATCAGAAAAATGGAGCAGGGCGTGTGTCTATAGGTGTACACACAGACGTGCCCATCATTTCGAACTTGATTCTGGTGTTAGCCAGTCCCTGAGATGGACCCTGACTCACCTAAGCTGAGCTAGATGACCTTAGGCTGGGCCCCATCACTGCACCTGTCACCATCTCTTCACCTGTCTGTCTCTCTCACTAGACTGGAAGCTCCTGAAAGGCAGGAATTGGGTGGGTTTTTTAAAAATTGCCCTAGTCCTAGGATCTAGCATTGTACCTGATATGTAGATGAGTAATGTTAACTGAATGGATAAATGAATAAAGGAGCAGAGATATATAAGCTGGAGAAGAGTTTATGGAAATAACAATAAAGAATGAATGGAGAAATGAGTGAGGTCGTGAAGAAGGACTGTTCCGGTCTCTCTTTTTTCATTCAAGCTAATGGCTTTTTTTTCAGTCTCTTTCAGGAGCGCGGACATATTCTAGGCAAGCCAGACTGCCAGGAAGATAAATTTCTCTTCTCAGGGTGAACAGGTCCTTTGGAGAAGTTTCATTTTAATTGGAAAATGGATTCATTCACTTCCTGGCTTGGACACTCAGGTCAGCACAGCACCACTGACTGTCTGCCAGGCACCAAGGGAGAGGGGGCTGTGGCGGGGAAAGTGCTCCATCAAATACTCTGGGACGTCTGAGGACAACCCAGTGCCAGCCCCAGGCTGGCTCACATAGATCCCCTGCCTCTTTCCTCCCAAATGTCCTTCAATCCAAATTTCACTTATCCCCAGCTCATAAAGGAAGAGTGTGCTTCACTACTCTAACTGGCATCTGTTTCTCTGAGCTTATCTGGGTATTTGTTCCACTGGTGGGGAGCTCCACCGTCACCTCCCTCGAGGCACGGGCCAGTGCCACAACTGAGAAGCCCCTTCACAACTGAAGTCATAGACCAGAACCCCATAAACTCTTGCTTATGATGAATCCACAACAGTCAAACCTTACTGAAAATCTCTCTTCCAGGGACATTTCTCACAGCTATAGTCAAGGGTCCTTGCAGAGGGTGCTGAACTCCACAGGTGTTTGACGACTGGGTCCAGGCTTCCTCTTCACCTGCACCTCTCAACACTCATCAGTACCCCACATTCTCTGGGTCTCCGAGTAGACCAACCCCACTGCGGTTCTGGGCATGCGACCTGCCATTCCACAGAGAGGTACCTGTGCACAACCCTGTTTTCTTCCAGAGCCAGACTGAAGGGTTCTAATACTGCACAGGTGCATGTCCCTGGGCAAGCCCCTTACCTACTCTTTACTTAAATCTCCTCATCCTGTAGAAACTGCTCAGGGTATTAACAGTACCATCCTGTAGAAATTAACAGTACCATCCTGTAGAAACTGCTCAGGGTTGTTGAGGGATCAAATGAGCAAACCTACTGAAACTGTTTGGAACGGTGGCCGGCACACAGGAAGTACTTGTCACAGGACAGTCCCTGCTATTCCCTTTACATAGCAAGAGCTCTACCACATCTTTCTATCTTCAGACAGGAACAGGGGCTTTGGAGTTCAACACAACTTACTTCAAACACTGGTTCTGCTCCTTAGCAGTCGTGGTATTTCTGACTAACGTCTGAGTCTCACTTTGTTCACTGACAGCAACTACAGTATTGCTGCCTGGATTCAATTCAACCAAGTTACACGTGTTAATGCGTCCACCCTGGTCCACCCCCAGTGAATGCTAGTTTCTGGGGACCCGTCTCCCCTGCCAGACCCTTAGCTCCTTTTTTAGGGAGAGACTATACCAGTGATTTTCAACCTGTGTGCCACAACACGATCTTAGGTGTGTCACAGAATTTTTTTAAAGATCATTAGTGGAATTATTTTCAAAAGAAGTTCAAAGAACAGTAAGTACATCCTTTTTTCTTTTTTTGACTCTTATTTGTTTTTTGATCAACATAATTTCAGTGTGCACAGAAGTGTAACTATAGGTTCAAGGGTACCACGGTGGACAATGAAAGGTAAAAACATACTAGTCCTACCAGCCCCCGTGGCTCAAGCCTGGACTCCCAGCAGGCTGGGAGGCCGAGGGGGTGGATCTCCTGAGATGAGGAGTTTCAGACCAACCTGAGCAAGAGCAAGACCCCAATCTCTACTAAAAATAGAAAAATCAGCCAAATATGGTGGTGGTCAGCTGTAGTCTAGCTACTCAGGAGGCTGAGACAAGAGCATTGCATAAACCTCAGAGTTTCGGCTTGCTGTGAGCTACAATGCTGATGCCGCAAACTCTACCCAGGGCAACAGAGTGAGATTCTGAGTCAAAATAAGTAAATAAATAAAAATAAAAATAGATAACTAGTCCCAATCCTCAAGCTACTTGTGGGGTAGGACAAAGAATCTGTGGGAGAAACACTCAGGAGGAACACATAAGCAGTACAGAATCACTCAAGGTCTAAAATATCTAACTTCTAAAGGTCATGACAGGGGACACTGCTATGAGAAGGAGGTGGTGGAAAGGAAACCTGAGGAGGGAGACTGAGCTGGGAGTGGAGGGAAGGGGGGGGGAGACTGAGCTGGGAGTGGAGGGAAGGGGGGACTGAGCTGGGAGTGGAGGGACGGGGGGGAGACTGAGCTGGAAGTGGAGGGAAAGGGAGACTGAGCTGGGTGTGGAGGGAAGGGGGCACTGAGCTGGGAGT
>CAUYTI010057168.1:0-12333 GCA_963575145.1 Galago senegalensis | reverse complement strand
GACCACAGGCGCCCGCCACAACGCCCGGCTATTTTTTGGTTGCAGCCGTCATTGTTGTTTGGCGGGTCCAGGCTGGGGATTCGAACCCGCCACCTTAGGTGTACGTGGCTGGCGCCTTAGCCAGTTGAGCTATAGGCGCCGAGCCGTAAAATGTTGTTTTTGATCTATTCACGAACTTCCTTGAAACCACCCTCATTTCAATCAACATGGAATAGCCAGCAAAATCTTCAACCAATATAACCAAGAGAAATTTGATTATAGCTATGCCTTAACCATAAAAATACCAACACACAAGCTTCTGGATGTCACGTTTTAACAAGTCTACTGGAGAGTGTGAGATGTGCAATGTAACAAGAAAAGGGGGGCTTGTATACTGTTCTGGTACCTCTTTGCCAAGTTATGGTTTCTGGATCAATATCCAATCTTGCAAATCTGCTTATCTCTTCATCTGTCAGTGTGGTAGGGTCAGTCTTTTCAATACCAAGTCTCTGAAGGGCAGGAAAATTAAAACATAAAATAAGACAAAACAAACAAGTATAAGCATATTAAAAAATATTTTTTGATGCCCTATCTTAAGACAGGATCCACTCTAGGAAATGCAAACCATCCTGATCTCAGAAGGGAAGAGTGTGAAGTGTGATCTCTTTGGCTAAACTCGGGGATTATTTCATACTGTTGACCTGGGGGAGGGTAACTCTAGAGAAAATTATCTTCAAATATGTTGAATTTACTCATAAATGAGAAATGAAGATTATTAGTGAGGATGCTACAAGTGTACCTAGTGAGAAAGGATCGAGGCAGAGGTTCACATAAGCTACCTGGAAACAGAGTTCATTGGTTTCAGAGGCTCAAACCCAGAACTGTCATCAGTTCATTGGTGGAGATGCCATTACAGGGTAAGTGTCCTTCCCAGAGCATCTTATCTGAATTACTACAGTTCTGAAGAACGTCTGGTGACATTTCACCTTGTCATGAAACAAACACATACATGTGAAGTATGCAAGTCATGCGAAGCAGAAAATGGGTGAAGGACACGAAGGGATTTCCTGTGGAGTTTTATAAAGTCCTTGGAAACAGTTTTTATCTCACACATGTTAGCAAGAACCTCCTTTCCCTCCTGCCTTCCCAGGCCTATTCTGTCTGGGTCTGATAAAAGTGATCTCATCCTGGCATTTGCAACTTTCACACTACTCACACATATTCAAAGGCATTTAGAACGTGCTTGTCCCTCTGAACAAGCACAGAGGCCTTTCCTTAAACCTAGACCCAAATAATCATAGTGGTCTCTGAGAGTTGTAACACATATACATACACACTTCCTACCAAACCCAAATATGTTGAACCATATATACAAAATTTTTCCAATCCTATAATTGAGAAACCAATGCAAATGAAATTTTAGAAAGGGCAGAAATATATATTAAAATCAATGTAGGGTGGCGCCTAGGGCTCAAGGAGTAGGGTGCTGGCCCCATTCACCAGGGGTGGCAGGTTCAAACCCGGTCCCAGCCAAAAACTGCAATAAATAAATAAATAAAATAGGCTCGGCACCTGTGGCTCAAGCGGCTAAGGCGCCAGCCACATACACCTAAGGTGGTGGTTCAAATACAGCCTGGGCCCGCCAAACAACAATGACAGCTGCAACCAAAAAATGGCTGGGCGTTGCGGCAGGCGCCTGTGGTCCCAGCTACTTGGGAGGCAGAGGCAGGAGACTTGCTTAAGCCCAGGAGTTGGAGGTTGCTATGAGCTGTGATGCCATGGCACTCTAGCCAGGGGGACAGCTTGAGACTCTGTCTCAAAAATAAAATAAAATAAAATAAAAATAAATAAATAAAATAAAAATAAAATCAATGTATATCACTTTTACATGCTTTTTACATAGCATCAACTACTTACTGTTCCCTGACTTCTTAATGTTCCAAAAAGCAAAAAAAACCCTTTTATTATTTTCCTTTTTATAGAATCTAGAAATTTTACGTATTTCTAGGTCACATCCTGAAATGGAAAATGCTTACAAAATATATTTTGTTTTTCTTCTAATTCATGGTAGCTGGGAGCAGGCCCACAAACCCCACTCTTCCCATAGTTCCTTTCCTGTATCATAAAGACCTGCTTTGTTTTTAGTTTTTTGTTTTTTTGAGACAGAGTTTCACTTTGTTGCCCTCGGTAGAGTGCGGTGGCATCACAGCTCACAGCAACCTCCAGCTCTTGGGCTTTAGCGATTCTCTTGTGTTAGCCTCCCAAGTAACTGGGACTACAGGCGCCTGCCACAGTGCCCAGCTATATATTTTTTTTAGAGACAGAGTCTCACTCTTGCTTAGGCTGGTCTTGAATTCATGAGCTCAAGCAATCCATCCGCCTTGGCCTCCCAGAGTGCTAGGATTACAGGTGTGAGTTACCAAGCCTGCCATGAGGGCCTATTTTGAACTTCAAATGTGTTTCTAGAGCTTGTTACTCCGAGGCTTGTTTTTTTAAGAGACAGAGTCTCACTTTATTGCCCTTGGTAGAGTGCCGTAACGTCACAGCTCACAGCAACCTCCAGCTCTTGGGTTTAAGTAATTCTCTTGCCTCAGTCTCCGAGTAGCTGGGATTATAGGCGCCTACCACAACACTCCACTATTTTTTGTTGCAGTTTAGCCGGGGTGAGGTTTGAAGCTGCCACCCTTGGTATATGGAGCCAGTGCCCAACCCAATGAGCCACAGGCACTGCCCAGGCTTGTCAAATAGTTCTGCAAACCTAGAATAAGACACTGTTTATACAAGCCAGCAAAATCCTTAGGTTGCTATGCTAAGAATCTGCTGTTGATGACCTGTTTTTGCCTGAGCATCACCAGGCAGGCTGTAATAACACAGTGTGACAGAGGATGCCTGGGACACAGGAACAGGAGTGTAAGTTCCAGTTCTAACCCTGCAGGGGGTCCTAAGGTTGAGTGAATCTTTTTTTTTTTTTAGATACAGAGTCTTACTTTATTGCCCTCGGTAGAGTGCCGTGGCGTCATAGCCCACAGCAATCCACAGTAATCTCCACCTCGTAGGCTCAGGCAATTCCCCTGCTTCAACCTCCCAAGTAGCTGGATATAGGTACCCGTCACAACACCTATTTCTTGTTGCAGTTTGTCTGGGGCCAGTTCAAATCCGCCACCCTTGGTATATGGGGCTGGTGCCCTACCCTCTGAGCCACAGGTGCTGCCCAATGGGTGAATCTCTTGACTAAGAATCCTAGAGGGTTTTTTTTTTTTTTTAAGACAGAATCTCACTCTGCCCCCCTGTGTAGAGTGCTGTTACATTACAGCTCACAGCAACCTCAAACTCTTGGGCTCCAGTGATCCTCTCACCTCAACCTCTCAAGTAGTTGGAACTACAGGCATCTGCTACAATGCCTAGCTAGTTTTTCTATTTTTAGAGACAGGGTCTTGCTCTTGCTTAGGCTGGTCTTGAACTCCTCAGCTCAAGCAATATACCTATCTCAGCCTCCCAGAGCGCTAGGATTACAGATGTGAGCCATTGTGCCCCAGGAAGCTAGAGTTTTTTAAAGGATTATTTAGTCTAGCCCCTCCCCTACATAACGTTCCTTTAGCAAAGGTAATATTAGAAGTTGCCAGACAGGGCGAGGTGGCTCACACTTGTAATCCCAGCACTCTGGGAGGCCAAAGCTGGTGGATTCCTTGAGGTCAAGCCTTCGAGACCAGCCTGAAGAAGAGAGACCCCATCTCTACTAAAAATAGAAAAACTAGATGGGTGTTGTAGCCGGCTATAGTCCCAGCTACTGGGCAGGCTGAGGCAGGAGGATCTCTTGAGCCTTAGAGATTGAAGTTGCTCTGAGCTACGACACCAGAGTACTCTACCCAGGTGATTCCATGGTACCTTGCTGCCTTGCAGAACACACCTCTATGTAACAAAGAGGAACAGCTGATTTAGCATTTACACAGGATTTGGGGTGAGGGGGGTGAAAACAAAATAAAGTCATAAATATCAAACTGTTTAATAGTTACCACTGGTCCACAAAAAATGCATATATATAAGTAGGGACAACTATACAGTAGAGCAAAATATGTCAACAACGGAATGCATCTGGGTCAAGGGAAGCTCTGTGTATATTCTTTTAGCATCAAAACATAAAATTGCAAAAAATTAAAAACAGAGTAGAACTATTGTTGATAATAAACAGCACATAACATTTATTGAATGCTTATATGTGCCATGTTGTCTAAAATAATATAGATATAAAATTTCTTTCCTTATTCAGTAAAGTCATACATAAGTTTATTTTTGAATTTTTTTTTATTTTTGAGACAGAGCCTCAAGCTGTCCCCCTGGGTAGAATGCCATGGCATCACAGCTCACAGCAACCTCCAACTCCTGGGCTCAAGTGAGTCTCCTGCCTCAGCCTCCTGAGTAGCTGGGACCACAGGTGCCTACTACAACACCCGGATATTTTTTGGTTGCAGCCGTCGTTGTTTGGAGGGCCCAGGCTGGATTCGAACCTGCCACCTTGGGTGTACGTGGCTGGCTCCTTAGCCACTTGAGCCACAGGCGCCAAGCCTTTGAATTTTATTTTTAAAGCTTCCTTGTGGCTCAGCACCTGTAGCACAGTGGTTATGGTGCCAGCCACATGCACCAAAGCTGGTGGGTTCGAACCTGGCCCAGGCCTGCTAAATAACAATGACAACTGCAACCAAAAAAAAATAAATAAATAAATCTGTTCACTAATTTAAAAAAATAATAAAAAATAAAGCTCCCTTGTGCTATTACTTTACAGTCATACCCTTCTTTGACACATGACCCTTGGCACCCACTGATGTGTTCTCCATCACCATAGTCTCACCATATTGAGAATGTCGTATAAATGGAAGCACGCTGAATGCCGCCTTTTGAGACTAGTTTCTTTCATTTAGCTTAACGCCTTTGAAACTTATCCAATAAATAGCTCATTTCTTTGTACTATATGGATGTACCATATACTGTTTATCCATTCACAATTCCCAGTTTGGGGAGATTATTAAAGAGTTGCTAAAAGCATTCATGTACAGGCTTTTGTGTAGATACAAGTTTTCATTTCTCTTGGGTAAATATCTAGGTGTGGAATTTCTGGATCAGCTGGTATAGTATATACTTAATGACTATATCTGCTGTAGACATTCAAATAAAACATAGAAATCACCACTCTTAACAGTTTAACAGAAACCTTTATCTATGCAGGGCAAGGCAAGTATTTTCACCCTCATTTTATGGATAAGCAAACTGAGAGGGAAGCTGTTTGACAAACTTGCTGAAGGTTCCAATGATCCGAATCCCAGAAGCTGCTGAGCTGCGATGATGGCACCATAACTCTTATCCACATTACAAAGGAAATGCCATTTTTTTCCTCAGCTGCAGGCAGGCTGTCAGTGCTCTATTGATCCCAGGCCTAGATGCTTCCAATTTATAAATAAATGAGGAATAACATCTGCCACCAACCCTTGCTATGTATGTCATGACCTTGAGAAATATGATGACTGACGTAACTTGATCCCAAATAGGCTACTCTAAGGAGCCCTTGGCTTCCTAGACAATGACCAAATTTCACACAACATAAAAAATGAAGAATACTTACCCTTAACCTTCGGATTTGGATATCAGAGAACTTCCTCACTCCATTTACTGATGGCACCAAACGATTAAAGAGAGCCTTAAAGGAAAAGAGGAAAGGACTTTTGAATGAGAGCAACCTCACTGCCTTGCTACCTGCACCATCAGCACCCAACAGGCCAACTCTAATTTGGATGCTTCAGCTCTTTCAGAAGGATTCTTGGGGTTCATGAGACTTGGCACCCTACCTTGTCAGTTTGAGTCAGTTCATGGAATATTCGGGCATCGATGGCTGCAGCAACAAGGTTGTTAGCTGCAGTGATGGCGTGGATGTCACCGGTGAGATGGAGATTAAACTACAAAAGAACAGAAGTCACACTGGTTTCCCAGCAGCTCTGAATCTTTTCCACTTTCATTTTATTACAACCAAATCTCTCTATTTTACAGCCAATGAAATATTGATGCCAGCTGGGCTAGTGGACAAACACCCAATACAAGGAGCTCCTGAAAACATAAATAACTGACCATCTGTCCTCAGAAGCAACTTCTTGCACACTCACAATGTATATTTCTCCCTAAATGACACGTTCAGAGACCACAAATGCCACACCACTGGGATCAACAGCAACACTGGAATGCTGTTACACACCCATATCCTCCTGTAAGCAGTGAACAAGGGGTACATGGCACAGCGCCATCTCTATGTATACACATTGTTCCCACTTCTGTAGTTAGTACACTACATTCACCGGGTGCCAGTGCCTCCTAATACCCTGCTCCAACTCATCATTCGCATCAAATGGTTATCTCCACTAAAAGCCAGACTTTGAAGCCAAGCTGTCATGAGTCTGTACATTGAGATGTTTTCCCTTTATACCAATGGTTCTCAACCTTCCTAATCCTGCGACCCTTTAATACAGTTCCTGTGGGTCGCAACCCACAGGTTGAGAATCGCTGCCTTACACGCTGCTTCTACTGAGAAATAAGTCTTTTGTCCACTAAGAGCTTTATAGAAAAGGTCAGCCTCTGGAGGGTCTGATTCAGCCAAATCCTGGAATACTTTACCTCTTCCATAGGAACAACCTGGGAGTAGCCACCTCCTGCAGCACCACCTATGGGTCAAGGGAGGGGGTATCATGGTAAGTAAACACCTCCACAACTTAGAATCCAACAAAAAGCAAATCGATTTTTATAAAACTACTAAGCATATTATTTACTTTTTATGATCATTTGGACAGATTTGATTAGGGGCTTTTCCAATGTTGAATAGTCTCTCAATTGAAATCTAGGTGTAAATGACAAAACCATGAACACACACATGCCTACTCATTATCTATAGAAACAGGTTATTTGTTAAGAGACCTAGCTGACAGTTAAATAAAGGCAAACCGCTCAGTTTCCTGCTCTCCCGAAGCTACTCTGCCTTTTAAAAAAGATATATTTAAAATACATATATCCAACACAGAAACTACAAATCTTCCAATAGGAAACATAAAACAGCCAAATTCCTGCCGGCACATTTGGAGTATTCCTTACCCCAAATGCCTGGGACAGAAACATTTTTGGTCTGCAGATTTTAGACCATTTGCAGTGTGCTGGTTGAGCATCACAAATCCAGAATCCAAACTCTGAAATGTTCCAGTGAGCACTTCCTTTCAGCATCACACTGGCACTCAAGTTTCAGATTTTGGAGCGTCTTGGATTTCAGATTTCTGGATTTGGGATGTTCAACTTGTATTACTCAAAAGCCAGTCAAAATGTCAGTGAAATATATATAAATTTGAGATACTGATTTTGGTTTTGTGAGGCAGAGAGACTGTGCAATGAGGCAATTTGCAATAAAGGCAAGAGGAGAATAATGGGTTTAATAAGCAGAGCAAAGATAGGTCGTTAAGACTGGCTCAAAAACAGAAGCGAGTTGGCACACTTATAAAATAGGCAGAAGGTTGAAGGTGTACCCTGCGTCGACATCTGCAGTAATTACTAGGATAAGCAGAATGTGATTCCCTGTCATAAAGCAGAGAAAGCTAACTCTAAGACCTACTATAATTAATAAAAATAATTTTAATTAAGAGAACATGTTTGCAGTTCTGCAGCAATCAGAAGCTGAAGATAAAGTATGATTACTGATGTCATGTTTTCAACCAATCAGAAAAAAACACTGTTAATGGTAGTGGTTTAGAGCTTAAAATAGACACTGGGGTGGGAGGCGCCTGGTAGGTCATAATGGTGCCTTTGAGCAAATCACCTGGGAACTTCCAGTTACTGCTGTTGTAAATGTTGATAATACTATTTCACATTGAAGGATAAAATAGTGTGTGCAAACTGTTTACCCAACACAAAGCGAATACCACACTCAATAAGGGTTATTCCCCACAGGTGAAACATCTGTGGGGTTTGTCTTTGTCCCCAGAGTGTCAGCATGATGATTAGTAGCTATGATAACCCTCACTGGTACTACGAGAGTCAACTATTAGGATCAAATAAAAGCACCTCCAGCAACACATTACCCATCCCTGAGAACCCTTGTGCAGTGTCAAACAGTGACAGCAGGAGTTGGGGATCCAATGAGCACCAGAGGTGTGAGGAGGACATTCCTGGTGTCTAATGAGTTAAAGACCCCAGAAGCATTCATGGAACACGTGGGTCTGGGAGGACTGAAGGAGAGGGAGGTGCCCTCTGGCCACTCAGGTATGGACACACTACTACCTTTTATTCCAAAGGTGGGGCCCTGAGAAGGCTGTCGCACACACGCAAAGACGTTCTGGAAAAGATGGGCGCCCAGGGCTTCCACCAGCCCGATTGTGGTTGTGCTTTTCCCTTCTCCCAGGGGCGTTGGGGTTATTCTTCAAGATGAAAGCAAAAAAGGAGATTTAATTACAAAGTTAAGTTTATCTTAGTCACTAAGTCATACCTAGAAGACCTAGAGAATGGCTCTTAATCTAATAAGAAGACACACAAAACCCTGAGATTTTCTAAGAGTCTAGATATAATTTCCAAAAACCTTCTTTTAAAAAAAGGACTGTGGGCAGCACCTGTGGCTCAGTGGGTGGGGTGCCAGCCCCATATACTGAGGGTGGCGGGTTCAAACCTGGCCCCGCCAAACTGCAATAAAAAAATAGCTGGGCGTTGTGGTCCCAGCTACTTGGGAGGCTGACTTGGGAGGCTGAAGCAAGAGAATCACTTAAGCCCAGGAGTTGGAGGTTGCTGTGAGCTATGTGATGCTGCCACAGCACTCTACCAAGGGGGATAAAGTGAGACTCTGTTTCTTAAAAAAAAAAAAAAAGACTGCTATACTTTAAATTTTGCTGTAAGGAACAAGTGTACTTTACCTTATAGACAGACATTACTATAATTTTAATTTTTCAAATTATAGTCTCAAAAAAATTGCTGTTATGGCTGGGCATGGTGGCTCACTCCTATAATCCTAGCATTTTAGGAGGTAGAGGAGGATGGATTGCCTGAGCTCAGGAGTTTAGAGACCAATCCAAGCAAGAGCCAGAACCCGAGTCTACAAAAAATAAAAAAACTAGCTGGGTGTTAATGCAGGCACCTGTAGTCCCAGCTACTTGGGAGGCTGAGGCAGGAGGATCACTTGAGGCCAGAAATGTGACATTGCTGTGAGCTAAGCTGATGCCATGGCCCTCTAGACTGGGCAACAAACTGAAACACTGTCTCAAGAAAAAGAAGAAAAAAAAAGCCATTATATGTATAACTAAGCCCAGTGATAAAAATAAATACTTAGTAAATCTACTGAATTAATGAATCTTGAGTTAACCAGAAAAGCAGTGATTTCATCTATAGACCAGGTTTTAAGACTAAACTGTACCGCCTACTAAATGGATAAACCTGATCAATTTTCTCATCTCTGAATGATTATACCTACTTCACAGCATCGCAGTAAGGATCGAATTAGATAAAACATGTGTGAAAATGCTAAAATCAAATTAAAGGCATCTCTGAATAAATGTGATAAGTGCATGCACAATGCCTTGTCATAATCAGGATTAATATTATAATTCAGTTGGCAAATAAGTGAAACCATACCCAGTCACCACCACGTATTTCCCATCCGGCTGGTGTTTCAGGCGTTCTAGTGCTGACAGCAGAACTTTGGCCTTTGTCTCACCATATAATTCCACCTCTTCAGACAACAGCCCAATTTCTCGAGCCAGCTTACCAATGGGCTTTGGTTTGCAAGATCGTGATATCTCAATATCACTTTAAAAACACAGAAAATAGGCATCAATCTTTATTTATTGAACTTAATTCCCCACTAATAAAAGACACCCCACCCTCACCCAACCACTGATGGTGCTTTCAGAAGGAACACACATGTATCTGTAGTATCCGTCAACTAAAAACCAACAATGCACAATGTTTTAAATCAGCAAAATCTTATTATTACCTTGGAACAGGTGTCCTGAGGTCAAGTTTGTTGTACTGAATCCTCCACTTTCCTGGTCTAAATTTCTCTAGGGAACGCATTGCACTCTCCACTGTGCTCTAAACAAAATGTCATAAATGGAACTTAGAAGAGTTGGTTACTTTAAATCCCCTCTTTCAAACCCTAGGTCATTCCAGTTTGATCTGCCTGGTGAAACCACTGTTAACATGCATTATTACAACATGAGTCTGTAGGCACGGGAACTGCACTGGGGCTGCTCGCCTGGCCCGTATCAGCTGATGTGCCTTATAAAGGGCAAGCTAGCCAAGACAGTGTCTGTGGACTTTTCTTTCTTTTTTTTTTTTTTAAGTTATTATATTCCCAGGAGAATCAGAATTGCTCCTCCCTACTTTTCTCTATTAATGTGACCAATACTATGCCCTGGTCTTTCACTCCCTTTCTTTCTTCAACAAATTCACACCTAAATTTAACTTAATGACATTTCTCCCTGGGGAGAGAAAAGCAGTGAAATTCTAGCAGCTTCACAGAACTATTATCACAAACGTTTATTCACAGGGTGGTACCTGCATCAGCATTGCAACCGTCATGGGCCCCACGCCGCCAGGAACGGGAGTGATGAAGCCTGCCCTCTCTCTGGCCTCGCTGTAAGCCACATCGCCCACAACCCTTTTCCCATTTGGTTTTGTATCATCTGGTCAAGAAGGAAAAGTTCAAAGCCAAGTCTCAGTTGCAATCCTGGTGATCAACTATGACAGTTTGTTCCAAAAACCCAGTAGAATTTAGGGAGTGTTGGTACCATCAGGCTCTAGTGCCTACTTCACTTAAAAGCTATGGGTGAGGGTTCGGCGCCTGTAGCTCAGTGGCTAGGGCACCAGCCACGGCCCAGAGCTGCCAAACAATGACAACTACAACAAAAAAACAGCCAGACATTGTGGCGGGTGCCTGTCATCCCAGCTACTACTTGGGAGGCTGAAGCAAGATAACTAACTGCTGAAGCCCAAGAGTTTGAGTCTGCTGTGAGCTATGATGCCACAGATTTGGAGGTAAGGTCAGGAAGGACCTGGTGACTCATCAGATGTCAGGGCTGGGTGACTTTGGGTTATTGAAAGTCTGGAGGCTCGGCGCCTGTGGCTTAAGTGGCTAAGGCACCAGCCACATACACCTAAGGTGGTGGGTTTGAATCCCCAGCCTGGGCCCGCCAAACAACAATGATGGCTGCAACCAAAAAAAAATGGCCAGGCATTGTGGCGGGCGCCTGTAGTCCCAGCTACTTGGGAGGCGGAGGCAGGAGACTCGCTTGAGCCCAGGAGTTGGAGGTTGCTGTGAGCGTGATGCCATGGCACTCTTCCCAGGGGGATAGCTTGAGGCTCCGTCTCAAAAAAAAAAAAAAAAAAAAAAATTAAAAAAAATAAAATAAAATAGAAAAACTAGCCAGGCAACTATATAGTTGGTGCCTGTAGTCCCAGCTACTCGGGAGGCTGAGGCAAGAAGATCACTTAAGCCCAGGAGTTTGAGGCTGCCATGAGTGATGATGATGGCATGGCACCCTACCCAGGGAAACAGAGTGAGACACTGTCTCTAAATAAATAAAAATAAAATTTGTGTTCAAAAAGCACCATGAACCATTAGCATCTCCATAATTCACAGCTTTCTTTTCTTTTTTTTTGAGACAGAGTCTCAAGCTGTCCCCCTGGGTAGAGTACCACAGAATCATAGCTCACAGCAACCTCAAACTTGGGCTCAAGCAATCCTCTTGCCTCAGTTTTTCTATTTTCAGTAGAGACAGGGTCTCACTTTTGCTCAGGCTGGTGTCACCTCCCAGAGTGCTAGGATTACGGGTGTGAGCCACCACACCCGACCTTCACAGTTTATTCTTGAGGTATTGGTAAACTGACTACTCTAGCACTGAATCTTTTTTGCCCATATATTTCCTGTGTACAGTTAAAACTATGGGCTAAGTTAAACCATTTTTCATCATTTTCATCATGGTTTTCTATTCAGAAACTTACGGTTTTATGACCAGGTATTTTTGTGATCATCAGATTTGTGAGCTGTTGTTAAAGGATAATTTTTTTTTTAAGAGGGTATAACCGGCTCAGCGCCTGTGGCTCAAGCGGCTAAGGAGCCAGCCACATACACCTAAGGTGGCGGGTTCGAATCCCTAGCCCAGGCCCACCAAACAACAATGATGGCTGCAACCAAAAAATGGCCAGGCGTTGTGGCAGGCGCCTGTAGTCCCAGCTACTTGGGAGGCTGAGGCAGGAGACTCGCTTGAGCCCAGGAGTTGGATGTTGCTGTGAGCGTGATGCCATGGCACTCTACCCAGGGGGATAGTTTGAGGCTCCGTCTCAAAAAAA
>CAUYTI010057166.1:0-13539 GCA_963575145.1 Galago senegalensis | reverse complement strand
CTTCTCCATTCTTGTGATGCTTTACTAAGAAGAATGTATTTCAACTCCATCCAAATTAATGCAAAAGAAGTAAAGTCACCATCCTTTTTAGTGGCTGTATAGTATTCCATGATGTCCATATACCACAGTTTATTAATCTATTCCTGGATTGGTGGGCATTTGGGTTGTTTCTGCAATTTGGCAATTGTAAACTGAGCTGCAATAAACAGTCTAATGCAAATGTCCTTATGATAAAATGATTTTTTTCTTCTGGGTAGATGCCCTGTAATGGGATTGCAGGATCAAAAGGGAGGCCTAGTTTGAGTTCTTTGAGGATTCTCCATACTTCCTTCCAAAAGGGTTGTATAGTTCACAGTCCCACCAGCAGGGTAAAGTGTTCCCTTCTCTCCACATCCACCCCAGCTTCTGCAGCTTTGAGACTGTGATGTGGGCCATTCTCACTGGAGTTAGGTGAGATCTCAGGGTGGTTTTGATTTGCATTTCTCTGATAATTAGGGCAGATGAGCATTTTTTCATATGCTTGTTAGCCATTCGTCTGTCTTCTTTACAGAAAGTTCTATTCATCTCACTTGCCCATTGAGATAAGGTATTGTTGGCTTTTGTTGTTGTTGTCGTTGCTTAACTACTAGGCCCATTTTAAAGAATGAGAATACATGGCCCTGGAGGCAGGAGTGGTTTGGCCACCATCCTACCCAGGGCTCAGACACTCATACCCCACTATTTTCCACTCCGATCATTCTTTGTCTTTAAAGTAGAATTTAGGTGCAAGGTATTGAAGCAAAATGAAAATACCATTTAGAAAATACACAGCTTACTACTGTATATAGTCGGAGAGAGAGAGTGTGTGAGCGTGTGTGCTAGGAGCTCTGACAAATGGTGATAAGGACAAATCAATTACATTTGATAATCCTGAATACAAAGGATGCGAGAAAGAGAGAAGGCAGGCAACTCAGGTTATGAAACCCAGTGGCTGTAAGAATGTTAATGCTGACACTGAAAATTCAGACGGGGGTTGATTAGCTAACAGGGATCGTGCACCGTCCTTGTGAGCATGGAGGTGACATCCAATACCACGCAGAAGTCGACAGGGAGGCTTGGGCTGGGCTGGAGGGAGCCAGCACCAAGAGGCCCTCCAAGGAGTGGAGTTGTGAACCCAAATGAACTAGCTTCTGACACCTGTGACCCTTAATGGAGGGATAAGCTGAAGGGGGTTGTCTCTACAACATGGAGTTTACCTCTATTTCTGGGAATTTATGAAATATGAGGATATCAGAACCACCTCCATGGCCTTCAGATCAACTGCACAGTCCAAAAAACTCTTGAGGGGCCATGATAGGGCTTCTGAAGTAGCTGGATGCCTTGTTATTCTGAGCATGGAATTTTTAAAGTTTCTGTGATTTTGACATTCACGTTTCAGGATACAGTTTCTAGCACTTGATGAGACTCTAAAGATGTCCTCATGGGACCTACATGGGGCATTTCGAGCACACTAGGCTATGGCGAGACAGGGGCACATTGTCAGCTCACTGTCCGGGACACCAACTCCTGGTGCTGGAAGGAAAACACTGTTCACATTATTCACCCGAGACCTCACAGTGACTCCTGTGCCCTTTCTGGGGTTGTTAGCTGATAGGCCCAGTTTCATTGTCTCCACTACAGACTGAATTGTTTATCCCTTCTCTAAATTCCTATATGGAGGTCCCAGCCTCTGGTATCTAAGAATGTGAGTATATTTGGAGATAGGGGCTTTAAAATCTGATGAAGGGTAAATGAGGCCGTCTGGGTGGGCCCTAACCCAATCTGACTGGTGCGTGAGCCCACTGCAGCCTCCTTATAAGAAGAGGAGATTAAGATGTAGACACACCAGCAGGGTGACCGTGTAGAGACACAGCAGGAAGAAGGCCATCCACAAGCCAAGGAGAGAGGCCTCAGGAAACACCCACCCTGCTGGCACCTTGATCCTGAACTTCCAGCCTCCAGAACCATGAGGAAATAGATTTCTGTAGCTGAGGTCCCTGGGACTGTGGTACTTTGTTACAGTGGCCTGAGCTGGCTGATACACCCTCTAATCCTTAGACTCAGCCACACTGAAGCTCAGAAGCCACTTTCCTACCCACACAGAACCTGGAACTTGTCCTCAGCATCTTAATGTTTCATTCAAAAAGTAAGATAAACATCATGTCATCTCTCCTCCTCGCCTGAATTCTCCTCCAGTCTCATCTGGCACCATGTCAAGTGCTTTCTAATTCTCAATGGTCTGAGGCACTCTAGCACATGCTGTGGGGGTCACCATTCATTGGCACAATGCTTGTTTCCCAGGCTGGCTTCTTGAGCGTTAGGACAACTTTGGTTCTCACATCTTCTAGCACACAGTTGGCTGGTCACCCAGGTCAGTAAAATCTACACTTGCAAAGGCGATCCTTGGCTATTCACCCAACTCCTCATGTAGAAGCTGGCTCTTACCCGTTACTACAATCCGACTCCTCCACAGTAGTTGAAAAGCTCGTCCATATTTTGATGCAAAGTCGTGGAGAACTGTGTGTGTCTATTTTTAAAATCCATTTGTGTTTCGACCTAAAAGTGTTTTAAAATGTGAATAGGATTTGCCCTCTTTGAAAATAAGAAAGACCTTTTCCAGTGGGACCCTGCTAATGTGGTTACTAAGGAGACCAATTGGATGTAGGTACTGTAATTAATCGGTAAATTCCAAGCAACCAAATACCTGATAAAGAGAGGCTCTTTACTTTGAGAAGGGAAAATTGAGAGGTGGGTGGAGGTGCGTGGCACTCATGGTGGGGCATGTAGCTCTGCTACAGCTGCCTTCTTTCCCTCGCACTCCCTCTACTGAGATATTCTGATGATGCTTTTAAAGAGCTTTTCTCAATAAGCCCCCAAACTCACCTGTCAGAACAGACTGGGGTCTAAAGCTTTCAGTCCCCCAAGCAAGCTGGTGTGAGCAGAAGTGAAGTTCTATCACCTCAAACGCAGTAGAAATAAAGACAGCATGACCTTTCCTCTTCAACTATTTTATCTTATATATTTATATTTCTTTCTTTCTTTTTTTTTTTTAAGAGACAAGATCTTACTCTGATGCCCAGGCTGGAGTATAGAGGACTGATCATAGCCCACTGCAGCCTCAAATTCTGCCCTCAAGCAGTCCTCCACCTCAGCATCCCAAAGCACTAGGATTATAGGTGTGAGCCACAGCATCCAGCACCTTCAACTATTTTAATGGGTGTATCTTGCCAATCAGAAAGGCAAGGGGGCACTTTGCTGCTCCAGTGACCAGTTACCATGCCTGAGGGAAGACTGTGTCCCTTGAGGAGCCATGACTCACCAGCAAAATGCCAAGGAAAGTGCCCTTAAACAATCCCAAACACCACCCAATCTGCACCCTTTCTCATTTGCATGCTGCACCTCACCCCCTAAACAGTGATTTTAAATTCCTTCCCTGGCTTCACTTTAAATTCCCTCCCCTCCATGTCGCACAGAAGACAGCCAGACACAACATACATCTTCAACCCGCAGAGAATGCCCAGGTCATTGGGTTTGACTCTTCTACTTGGTAAATGAGGACAGAAAAGTTTAGAGAAGTGACTTTTCCTTCTAGCTTTGTCTTTCCCTCAAATGCAAGTGAAACAAAGCACTTAGCTGCCCATAGTGCCTGGGAATAATGAGTGCTCAAAGGCAGGTATGTCATTCTGGAGGATTTTCTGCTGGCTGTAACAGAAAACCCAAATAAGTGGCTTACAGAAAATACGGAGGGTTAAGGTTTTCAATGGCTTTGATGAATGGCCTTGTATACCCACCCTCTTTTGTCCTGTGACTTTGTAGTCTCCACCCACTCTGGCTCTGGACAGCCTTGTGACTGGTTTTAGCCAATAAATGCAGCAAAAGCAGTGATGTTGCCAGCCCCACCCTTAGGCCTGAGGGGGCTCTACATGCTTGTGCTTGTTGTATTTGCTTGTGTTCACACCTTGGCCTTGCCATGAGACCATGCCTGGCTACCATGCTGGAGGGATGTAAGAGACACATGAAGAATAAGACACAAGGAAGAGAACCAAGGTCCCCAGCTGACAGTCAGTCAACCTTGTGAGACCAACCTGCACCTGACATGCATGAGATACTCAAGCCAAGACTGAGCGGAAGAACTGCCCTGCTGAGCCCAGCCTAATTCCCAGTTTGCAGAATCAGGAGCCAAATAAGTGTTTTGTTGTTTTAAGCCTCTCTCTTAGGTGCCACTCATTATGTAGCAACAGGTAAGTGAACCCTTAACTTTAAACTTTTGAGGTTTTTTTAAGAAGAAAAAAATAGTTGAGGGTTGGAAGTCCAGGATAGAGATGGCAGCTCCATAGTCATGGGGGACCCAGAATGCTTCTATCTCTGTGCTCCATCAGCTTTAGCCCATGGCTCTTATCCCCAAAGTTGTCTCATGCTTCAAAATAGCTGCTAGAATTCCAGCCATCACGTTTGTGTTCCAAGCAGGGTGGAGGGAGGACAAAGAAGAGAAGCCTTTGGCTAAGTTGACCCCCTCTAAAAGAGCTTTCCTGAAATCTCTGCCTAGGACTGACAACTTGATTCTCATGGGATACCATTAGCTGGGAAATGTAGTCTTTTAGCTGCATCCACTACTACTTAGAATAAAATCAAGGGTACCATTTAATAAGGACGAACAGGGGGATGGATACTGGGTGGACAGCCAGCAAAATCTGTCACAGCATATCTCCCACAGCTGTCGGCCTGGAACACAAACTACAACAGAATGCAAAAGTGACCCCGAGGTACTCAGTGAACCTGCTGGTTTCCCAGAGTTCAGAGTGGCAGCTTTGACACTAACAAAGCATAAGGTTTGTGCAACAGAGATCTAAGTCAAGAATTATGAGCGTGTTGATCTCCTGGACCCTCTGCTGGCTGTGAACACGGATGAAAGGGAAATTTTATTTTAGAACTTATAGAACATATTGCTCTCAACCTGGGCAAATGCTTTTATTCTTTCTTTTTATCTATTTTCTTTTTACTGAGATACAATTTCCACAACATAAAAATTGTCATTTTATTTTGGTTTTTGTTTCTTCGTATTTTCAAACAGAGTCTCCCTCTGTCACCCTGGGTAGAGTACAGTGGTGTCATAGCTCACAGCGACCTCAAACTCCTGGGCTCAAGCTATCCTCTTGCCTCAGCCTCCTGAGTAGCTACTGAGACTACCAGCACGTGCCATGATTCCCAGCTATTTTTTCTATTTCTTTTAAATAGAGATGGATTATCACTGTTGCCCAGGCTGCTCTCAAACTCCTGAGCGGAAGTGATTGGGGGATCCTGGGGTCCTCCTTGGTCTCCCAGAGTGCCAGGATTACAGGTGTGAACCACGGTGCCTAGCCTCATCATTTTAAAGCATACAATTTGGTGAGTCTGAGTATTTTCACTACACTGTACACCTGTCACCACAATGCAATTCCAGAACATTCCCATCACCCCCAAAAGAAACTCAATATCCACTAGCAATCAGAGCCGGTCCTCCCCCAGTCCTCCCACACCCAGGCCCAGGTGCACAGAGAGCCAGGCTTAGCACCTGAGCGAGGACCTAAGCTCCCTGGATGGCACAGGCACAACGCCTGAGACTCTGGAACGTATTAGATGCTGTTAGGAAAACCCAGGAGTGAATCATGGTGCAATTTGTCTAGAATGAGGAAAGGAGGGGTCCCCAAGCAACCCTCTGAGACTCACTCTCCATCTGAGCCACAGAAGAAAAGGAGTCGCTTCAGAGAGGGAGGGGGCATTTCCAACGGCTGCCCAGCTCCAGGTGCTTTGTGGTGACACCTTAAAGTACAGAAAGAGCTTTAAAAGCACTCTGTTGTGACAGTGGATGCTAACACAGGATTTCTGGATTCGATGGTACTCATTATTGTGAGAAGGGAGTGGGGAAGGGGAGAAGGCATCACTACCATTCAGGTGAGGCCTCATATGTTCCAGATCTGAACAGAAGCTCCTTTTTCCACTCACAACCATTCTGAGAGGTAGGACACCCATTTTATAAAAGGAGGATCTGAGACCCACAAAGAGAAGTTCCTGGCTCTGACAGTAGAGCCAGGATTCCAGACATTTCAGTCTGAGAGTCAAGCCTCGGTGTTCTACAATGCACAAGCTGCAGGCACCTGTGGAGATGCCTGCTGACCTGGCCCGTGGCAGGTAGAGCTGACCCTCGAGTGGCCTAGCTGGGACCGTGACATTAGGAGGGGCTTGGCTCAGCTCAGCCCTGGGCTTCTCCGTGCGGTAGGAGCTTCCCCTCCTTCCTGTCTGCCTCCGGTTCTTCACTCCTCAGGCAAAAAGGTTGCTCCAGGAGACTCCAGGATTTGGGGTCTGCCTCGTCACTGTCACCAGGAGGCTTTTTTCCTGACTTGCCAGAGCTCCCCGTCAGCCCTCACAGTGCCTCTGGAAGCAAAGGGAAGGCAGTGTGGGCTCTTGGCAGAACAGCATCCAGGTAAAGCAGGCTCGAGGAGGGATTGATGGGGAGGTCGGGATGTCACAGGTCTGATCGCAGCGCCGGGGGAGGGGACCAGCCAAGAAGGCTTGTAGGTGCTGCTGTTTGGTTGATTAAGGGGGTCAGCGTGTGTATGTGTCATCGAGGTGGGCAGGGACGGGGAGGGCTGTGCGTGGGGGAAGGATATATAGGCTGGTGTGGCTGATACAGCAGAACCGAGCTCACATCCATCCGAGGGAACCCAGCGACTGACAGCTTTCAGGTAGGTGACGGCAGGCGGACCCCAGCCCTGACCGAGGCCACCAGTGTGGAGCCTCGGGAGGGCAGGGCAGCCGGGAGCTGGCAGCTCAGCTCGCCCCTTTGTCCGGGGTGGACGCTGCTGGCCTCCTGTGAGATGATTTCTTCATTCATCTTATTTGCAGCACTAAGAGTGTGGGAGGGGGGAGGGTTGAGGGTTTTTTGTTTAACCTCAAAGAGAGACGCAGAAGAAGAAAGAGCTGAACTTGGAAATGAGGAAAAGTTTTGCTTCCCCAGTGGTGGCCCCTACTTTGTGGCTGCTGTCTATTGGCAGGAGGTGGCTGTAAGAGGTCAGGGGAGGGGCAGCCCCTAGGGAGGGGCTGCAACTTCCAGGGCAGCCTCAGCAGCCCCTGGTCCTCTTATGAGGGTGTTCTCTCTCTCTCTGTGTGTACCCTTTCTTTACCCGGTGTGGTGTGCAGGCTGGCACTGAACTTGATGCCGTTTGGATGTGAGTTTTTAATCCAGAGGGAACCCTTCTCCCTTATGTCTTGAATAGAAATTGCCGTTAATGATGCAGGGAATAGCTGGGCCTGGGGGGACAGGCTCCACCTGTGTACACGGCTGAGTGCAGTTTCTATGTGTGGATTCTAGACAGAATTTCTGTGGGCATGACCTTGGTCTCCCAGACCCTGGGTCATTTTGAGGTCTCCTGTCTTGCTTGGGGTCTCTCCTCTGCATGTCCATCTCCCTCACCTAAAGATCTCTGCCTGGGTTGTGCTGACTACTCAGTTCACCGGTCACAGCATCCAAACTCTGGCCGCTCCCCCAGCCTCCTTCTCCATCTCCTCCTCTCTTTGTGCATCTCTTTCCCCCACGAGTCTCGCTTCCCATCCTTCTCCACCCAGCCCTTCCTCCCCCTATCTCACTCTGAACACCAGCAAGTTTGGGAGAATTTGAAGTAAGGCAGGATGATTGGGGAAACGGACTATTTAAAGCAAGCTGCTTTGGACTCGAATCCCCTGATCCTGGGCTTAAAAACATCTGTGTTTAGCTTCCTCAAGCAGCCCATAATTGCCCCAATTATAACCAATAACATTGTTCGGCAGACTAACAAAAGATGAGCTTTGGGCGGCATTCGCCAGCGAGCCCGAACCAGAGTTCTCAACATAGAGGGAAAAAGTAACTGCCTGGCCCCTCATCAAAACCTCCCAAAGGAAACACGGCTCTTTCTCACTGCCTGTGGGTGGCTTCTGCCTGCACCCTTTCTTTTTTTTCTCATTTATAAAGTGTGCAGGGAAATATTCTACCAGCTTCCCCTCAATGCTGCCATACCTTGAACAAAAAGGGCTAGTGTTCCTTTCAGCTCGCTGAGTCTTCTTCACAGAGGGTCCCTGGCAGGACCGTCCCCAGCCACCACCTTACTAAAAGGAGCAGCTTCTACGGTTCCGTGTGCTGCCAGGGCTGCCTGTGGGGGGCGCTGTGGTACAGCCTAGGGTCATTTTAGGGGGTGCGGTTGTGTTTCCTGCCGGGCAGGAGGCTCCGCTTCATCAGCTGAAGGCTGAAGGCACTTAGGGATTTAGAAAATACAGGAGACTTTGCATTGTCAATGAAGAGAGTAATTGCAAGATTAGGCTGAAACCCGTGCTCCCCGTAGCCTAAGACAGGAGCTGTCACCAGGCCGTTCCATATTCAATAAATCAGGTATTTATCATCTACACAGCACCCGGCAGGGAGGCGTGCCGGGGCTCCCGCAGATTCAACAGAGGTGATAACAACAGCATTTTACATTTGTACAACGATTTAGGAGCTTTCACACCCATTATCCCTGCGAGGTGGTGTCATTATCTCCATGTTGCAGTTGAGGAGACTGAAGCTGAGATTAAATGATTTATTCAGTACACGGCAGAGACAGGACTGAGCCGAGCCAGGCCAGCTCCAGCCCCTCACCCTGCTTATAAACTACTGGGGTGGGTGGGGCAGCAGGGAGAAGCGTGAGTTAGAGGACTATGAAGGCTGGGTGTAATTAAGGCCTAAATTGCAGGGTTCAGAATGCAAGTGCTAGAGAAATTCAGGGGAAGGGGAGCTTTCTCCAGGAATTCTGGAGATTCCACCAGGTGGGGAACGGGTGGGATTTGGGGGTGTGTGTCAAAGGCTTTAAAGAGAGAAGCAGCAGTCAGGACAAACATACAAAAGGGGGGCAAAGGAATTAACATTTCCTAAAGTCCACTATGCACCAGGCAGTGAGCTAAACTTATCTACACGCTTATTTATTGCTAACACACACACACACACCCGGTAGGGATGTGAAGTGGCAGGCGAACATTCTACACTTGCACTGACACGCTTCAGCGATCTTTCTCTCCCCAACTCGGCAGCTCTCAAAGCCCACAAAGAAACCTTTGCAATCACATGTGTTCTGGGTCTGGGTGGAGCTACTCATCAGAGATCTCAGGAACGGGATGAGCCCCTCTCAGAAAACAGGAGTGGTCTTGACAATAGCTTGTAGAAGCTTGAATTGCTAGGAACTCACGAAGCAAACTGGGTTTCCAAACACTTTTATTTAAATATCTACAGTTATTCCCACTGTCTAAAAGGACGGTTTCACAACCACAAACTAGTTGTGAGATTTGAAGCACACCAATTTGGGGGATAAGCCGGTTCTCTGGGTGTCTCCCTTGATAGCCTACAATCACTTTCAGTCTCGACTCTCCAAGATCCTGTGGTTTTTCAAAATACCAGCAGCTGCTTCTGGGTTGCAGAAGCATAAAATCGCCAGTTCTGAAGGGCCCAGCTGGCAGGTGAAGTGGTTCACTTGCGTCCCCGTCCACCTAGGACTCTGCCCTCACACAATGGCTCAGAGCCAACCTCCCCTCTTCCCACACTGGCCTGCCATCCTTCCCCACCCTCACTCCCCATTCATCCTTCCATTCATTCAGCCAAGATACGTGTGTGGATTTCCTGATAGGAGCTGCACAGAGTGAGCGCAAGGAAACAGAGCTGCCGGCCCTGGACTTCCTCCAAACTCACGGTCAATGTTAACGAGCCCAGGACAGTGGTCTCCACAGGGGCAAGCCTGCCCTATGATCCATGAGGCTTCCAGGAATCAAGACTTTTAAAAAAACCTTACTTTTCTAAATGTGTAGTTAGGTAGGTTTTATAATGTATATAACTCATAAATAAACTGGGAATGTATATTCAAAACAGTGCTACAGAGACAGACATTTGAAGATTATTGGTCTAGATTCATTGCTTCCAACATATTTGCATTTTTCTTTTTTTTTTTTTTTAGAGACAGAGTCTCACTTTGTTGCCCTCGGTAGAGTGCTGTGGTGTCACAGCTCACAGCAACTTCCAGCTCTTGGGCTTAGGCAATTCTCTTGCCTCAGCCTCCTGAGTAGCTGGGACTACAGGCACCCTCCACAATGCCCGGCTATCTTTTTGTTGCAGTTAGGCTGGGGTCACATTTGAACCCACCACCCTAGGTATATGGGGCTGGCGTCCTATCCACTGAGCCATAGGCACTGCCCACATATCTGTGTTTTTCAATCTTTTTGAAAAGAACATTGAGTAATTTTTTTAGTAAAGGAAATAAAAGCTTTTCTTTTTGAGACAGGGTCTTGCTATGTTGTCCAATCTGGTCTCAAACTCCTGAGCTCAAGTGATCCTCCCACCTGAGTGTTTATAGAAGCTTTTATTATTATTTTTTTTAAAAAGAGTCTCACTTTGTCACTCTCAGTAGAGTGCTGTGGTGTCATAGCTCACAGCAACTTGAAACTCTTTGGGCTCAAGCAATTCTCTTGCCTCAGCCTCCCAAGTAGCAGGGACTATAGTTGCCTGCCACAACACCTGGCTATTTTTTAGAGACAGGCTCTCACTCTTGCTCAGGCTGGTCTCAAACCAATGAGCTCAGACAATCCACCCACTTTGGCCTCCCTGAGTGCTAGGATTATAGGCATGAAAGCTTTTAAAAATCCATTTAAATTATTTTGACAGCATATGTGTAAGCATGGGCCAGAACCAGAAAGATGAAAATTAAGAGTACTACCTTCCAACTTGGCAGCACCCCTCAAGGAACTTGTAACTTTCGCCCCCTCCCTGCTTTGGTGTGGCCTTTGTTCTGTGCTGTCCTGAAGCCATGTCCTCATGAAGTCCTCTCCTCCCCCTCTTCCCTCCTTCCCTCCTTTTCTGCTTCCACTTACCAGGAGAGGACAAATAGCTGGCCATTCATAAAAATCAAAGAATATTAACCGTCTAATCCTCCTTTTTACTGAAGGAGAAACTGAGGTCCAGAGAAAGAAAGGGCCTTGCTTAAAATCTCACAGGTAACAACAGAGGCAGATCCAGAACCCAGGACTCTGGTTTCCAAGCTCCAGGCTCTGGTTCATTGGCTGCCCCCCAGCCACCCACTCCTTTATGCCACTCCCCTCTTTCCAGGTGGAAATTAGAGCAGAGGAAATACCTTTTTAAGTGTAAGTGGATCAGTCCAAAGAGGCTTCCCTCCATATTAGCTGGGGACCAAACACAAGCTCTGTATAGGAGTCTCGTCTGCACAGGTCTAAGAAATAGGGCATATGGAAGACCTCCCTTTCTCCCAACGGATGTGCAGCTGGTGGGCATGGAAGGTTCCTGTATGAACGGAGAGGCTGTAATCAGAGAGGGAGAGCCCAGAGTTCAGGACAAGAGGAGGTCCTGAAAATGAGGCCACCTACATGAAGACAGAGAGCCGCAGAGATGGCTGAGAGCTGTGGTCAGAGCATGTGTCCCAATGCTGCTGACGTCATGTCTCCTTTTCAAGCCTCAGTTTGCTCAACTGTAAAATGGGAATAATGGCACTTACCCATAGGGTGGATGTTTGTAAAGCAATTAGCACAGTGCCTGGCAGGTAGCACTCTAAATGTATTAGCAATGTGATTACTATTAATAAATAGGTTCTGTCCTAATGAGATTCTACCACAATTTGTCAACTTTTCCAAAGCAGAAATAGCAGACGGAGCTGATAGTTTCCCAGAACATATGATTTGGAGTCAAAATACTTGAGTGTAAGTCCTGTGTCTGCTGTTTACAAACTGGATCATCCTAGCCAAGTCCCTTACCCTCTGTGAGTTTATGTTTACCTAAAAGAGGGGGTTAATATTAACTCTAGATTATAGGGTTGTATAGAAATACAAAAGTCTTTCGTAATCTGTAAAGAACAATGTCTATACCTGTAGTTGATGAAAAGAGTGGGGTATATCTGGCTCTAGCAAGAGTTGTGCCCCTCTTCCTCTCCCTGCTAGAAGACCCCAAATGACCGGCTTTCTCATAGGTCAGAAGGCAAAACTCAATTAGAGTTTAGGCTCAGCTGAAGCTGCATCCGTAATCCTCCAACTAGATAAACAACTAATTACATTGCCCTTGGAAGCAAGATTACATGCAAATAGATTAAGGCTACACCGTAGTGGTATTTTATCTTTATAAACAGCAAGGCACAATTAAATTTGTGAGATGTTATTATGGAAATAAAGGTAATTAAACATTTCTTTATTCAATACCAGAAGCCCAGATTCTAGTATTACCACATAGAAGTGTTAGCTAAGCTCGCTTAGCAAGTGAAATACAAGCCGTGTAAAATTCAGACCTGCTCAGGTCACTACTCTTGTTGTGCAATAAAAAGCGTGTCATTCCTATTTTGCGATTGAGAAGGTTGGAGTCTCAGAGGAGAAATAACTTGCCCAAAGTCACACAGTTGCACAGTGTAAGGTTTAAACACAAATACAACTCACAAATTCACCTAGTACCTCCTATTTTTATTAGTTTGTTTTGGGGATTTTTTGAGATAGGGTCTCACTCTGTCACCCAGGCTAGACTGCAGTGGTATCTTAATAGCTCACTGCAACCTCAAACTCCTAGGCTCAAGTGATCCCAAGTAGCTTGGACTAAGGGTGCGGCCCACCACCCTGGGCTAATTTTTCTATATTTTAGAGACTAGGTTCTCACTCTTGCTTAGACTAGTCTCAAACTCCTAACCTCAAGCAAACCCCCAGTCTGGGCCTCCTAGAATTACAGGTGGGAACTACTGGTGTGTGGCCCTTTTTTTTGGAGACAGAGTCTCACTATGTCACCCTTGATAGAGCTTACAGCAACCTCTAACTCTTGGGCTTAAACGATTCTCTTGCCTCAGCCTCCCAAGTAGCTGGGACTACAGGCACCCACCACAACCCCTGGCTATTTTTTTTGTTGCAGTTGTCATTGTTGTTTTATCTGGCCCAGGCTGGGTTCGAACCCACCAACTTCGGTGTATGTGGCTGGCACCCACTGTGCTACAGGTGCTGAGACGTGTGCGGCCCATTTTAATTGACATTAATTTACACAGAGACATAGTGAAGCCTCCTTGAAACTGAAAAATTTCTGTTGAGTTTTCAAAGTTCAAAACCTAATTTAAATTTAACCTAGAACACAATTGTGCTAAGTGTTATGAGGGGCCCAAAAAAGTGTAGACTATGGTTTCCTTTATAATAATATTTACATATCATATTTTGAGTTTTCACTTTTCATTAATCTTATTTTAGATTGCAAATTGGCTCAGCGCCTGTGGCTCAAGTGGCTAAGGCGCCAGCCACATACACCTAAGGTGGCGGGTTCTAATCCAGCCCAGACCCGCCAAACAACAATGACGGCTGCAACCGAAAAAAAATAGCCGGGCATTGTGGCGGGCGCCTGTGGTCCCAGCTACTTGGGAGGCTGAGGCAGGAGACTCGCTTGAACCCAGGAGTTGGAGGTTGCTGTGAGCTGTGAAGCCACAGCACTCTACCCAGGGGGATAGCTTGAGGCTCTGTCTCAAAAAA